>CAAKHG010028656.1:26579-52736 GCA_901007715.1 Dactylopterus volitans
GGGGGGGGGGGGCGGGGGGGGGGGGGGGGGGGGTGTGTGTGTGTGTGTGTGTGTGTGTGTGTGTGTGTGTGTGTGTGTGTGTGTGTGTGTGTGTGTGTGTGTGTGTGTGTGTGGGTGGGCAGGTCTTCCCCAGACCCACGCAGACTGCAGACATACAGCATAAAGAAGTTTCATCCGTGCGCGCTCGTGACAAACGTCGCTGACTCGGGGGCGGCCAGGAGCGTTGGGTGGGGGGGCGAAGGGGCTACACCGGGGGAGCAGCCCACCCTAAGCGGGGCACGACACGCCGAACCCACCGCGGGAATATCACCTCCACAATTGTGTTAAGCGCGTGTCACACGGACTTGATGCTACCGCGTGGAATGTCCGTCTCCCGGTCGCGTTTAAAAAAATAAAAATAAATCAGCGTCAGTTCCTCGCCGGTGGGAACCGCTTGTCGTTGAGACAAAAGCCCCGCAGGTTGACTCGAATGCGGAGCCTCCATAGCAACAAATAACTCTGACACAAACCAATGGCCTCCCGCTGACCACGCGCGTCAACCCACCCGCATGGATACCAACCGTACACACCACGGGCTCCTCCACCGGCGCGTCTCCGGCCACCTGAGAGCGGGGCTGGCGCAACTTTTCCCGCAAGATTCACCGCCGCCTGCCGCTGCTGAGTCCGCTGCGGTCTCCCGGTCCGTTCACAATCCCCCGCCTCGCTGCGTGACGCCAAGCACGCAGTGGCAACACGAGCCACATCCGGTGACGGATTTCAAAATAAGTGTTCTTGCGGAACTCCAGCTTATTGTTGTGTTGCTTGTTGGAGTTGAAGCCGAATCGTGGGGTGAACAGCTTAGTGTATTTACTGACATAAAAAGAGGAGTTAAGAAGTACGAAGCAAGCCATAAAACAAACTTGGCACAGGTGAATAAACCTATTGTACCATCAAGTATGTTTATGTTACCATAATACTTTATATATAACGACCCCTATTTAATGATATGTGTTTGGTAAACTGTAAAGAAAAAAAATACAAAAAAAAAAAGTTTAAAGACGGTTTTAATGTCGACAACTCTGAGCAAAATCAAACTGAATTCTTGTCATATCAGAAACGCACCGGGTCCATGCATCTCTGAGATCAGCCGTCGTCCAGTATAAGCCTAATATACTATATGATATAATCTGATACATCGCTTAATTGCCTACTGTTCTGACGTCCCAAACCAATGAATGAAGTTTTTGGCGCATGAATGAAGTTTTACTTTCAATACCGAATCAACTGAATTCCGGTTGCACTCGGTGTGCTTCCGTGTAACTTTACGCAGCTGCGCTCTTTTAAGCCAGCAGACGCTGGTGTGTCGCGTCCACCCCGCCCGTCTGTCACCGCTCGCAGCCGACATGGACGCCGTCCAGGGCCCCTCTCACGATCAGCACCTCCCCGCTGCACCAAGGCTTCCCGGTCCCTTACAAATTATGTACTCGTTCAAGTTTAAGGATTACTACAGCTGATATCGGTGCAATTATATTATGAGCCCCAGCATGAGAACGTTCTTGTGACAGACGTCAAACCCTGTGACGAGATGAAAACTTGGGATAAACCTGTTAAAATCCCCCTCCTGCCCCCCCCCCCACCCCCCTCCGCTGTCAATCACAGCAGGAGGCGTCACATCCACGCAGGGTCATGAATGATTCAGCGGTCTGGGGGTCCTTGCAAGTCTTAAGTGTGGAAAAAAACTCGGACTAGAGGGGGACAGAAATTGGCCTCAGGCAGTGAAAATGCAAGCTCACGTTGTTTGTTTTTAAGAATTCTGTTTGAACCGATGTACCTAATTTGTCCTATTGTCTGAGCACAGGGGTTTTGTGTGACAGCGCCCCCCGTTGGCGTAGCGAAGGAAGTGACAGGCAGGAGCAGTGATTTATGACCATGCAGGTTTGTTTGGTGAGAATCACAAGGTCGAGGGTGAGGATTTCTTTAACATTTGACGATACGCGAAATCAGACAGCACACGGAGCCCAATACTTTAAAAAAAAGGCTTTTCATCATCTCAGTGCCTTCCATTCAGTCTCTGAAAACTTTTGATGTTTCCCCACGCACAAACAATCTTAGAAAGCAATCAAACTCATTGCAGGACTACATAAAAGCATTCTTTCACCTCGCATTACAACATCGATGTGCTGTCTGATTCCATTCCCCTGGTACATAATAAAAGAATACACCACGGAACGTTTCCAATTTGAATTTATTATTTCTACAGTACAAACGTGGCCAAAGCTGCAGAGAACTCCTGCGGAATCAGACTCCAGCGTCGTGGGTCTGCTCAGAGTGTGTTACACGCATGTACGGTGCTGCTGGATGGTGGACAAACCTAAACAGACACGGATGCCATAACCTCTCCAGTGGTCAGACATGACCAGCAGCTTGTGAACAGCAAAACACATGCATTCGAGCAGCAGACTCGATAAAACATTTAAAAGTGCCTTCTGTTTGAGGGACAAAACGACAGATATATTTAAACATTGAAGTTTTCTGTTCATGGATACGTTTTACTATTCTTTTTAAGTCTGAGAACAACAGTTACAGGCCCACGCGGACACTCATATTGGCCTTCAAAAGTCCCCCTCCGAATGTGCTTGGAAGTGATGCAGGAATAAATCCACAGCCCTCAAACGGTGCAACAGTGGACTCCAGATGTGTGCTGGAAATATACATGCGCATAATCGTGACAATTTCTGCCACATGAACCGATCAATGCGCGATACATGATACAACCAAGGAATCCCCTGAGAAACATTCAATGACAGTCAACATTGACGAAAAGAAAAACTCGTTTTTTTTCTGCTTGCGATGTCCTGGTGTCCATGGTTTTGGGAGAGGTTTGCCCTGAGGGATTTCTGCCAGAAAGGCTGTGGGGCGCATGCTCCTGGCCCAGATCCAGTCTGTGTTGTATTCTGGCCGCTAGATTATTCTATTTTTTTTTAAGTATGTATTAGACATGTTTCCCACAATTTGCTGCACAAAAATCTCCAGCAACCAGCATCACTCTCATCCTGCAACACCTCTTCCTCTTGACGTCTACTACTCAAACACACGGCAGTCAGCAACGGCACACACACACCTGCTGTAACTGTCACGGAACGCGAGTCCTGCAGCACATTCACAAATATGTGCCAGGATTTCAGGAGGCGTGGCCAGCCGTCGCTTTCATGCCATCATGAGAGTTTCGGCAGATCAGAGGTAAAACTACAGTGCTCCTGAGCCAATTACCTGCCTTCCCGATCGCCGCTCCAGTATTTTATCCAATTCAAATATTACATGCTCCGTGTGTGTGCATTCTGTTGAATGAATTTTAAAATACCAATTATCTGACTCGCAAATTGAATTAGAGACTTACATTTTAGGACCTCAGATGATGCAGTACATGTACGACCAAGGTTTGTTCGGGTGATTGAGGTGGACTGGCGGATCAAACGCTTTTATTTAGGAAGCTAAAATTTAAATCCTATATACATGTATCGATTACTTATTTTGAGGCTTAGGCTATTATTTCCAATTTTCCAAACTTATTTTCAATTTTGCGCTGCAGTTTGAGTGGGATTAGGCAACAAAATTACTTGGTTAGGTGATAGGAATATACAGTGAACACTGAACAGCTTGACAGCTTCTTAGAAGTGAAGCCAAAAGATTTCCATTGCCCCCTGGTGGTTGGCTGCAGTAGAAGTGAAAAACCACTGCCTTCTCCATGTTGGTGGGTCAGACTTTGGCCAAACTAAAATATCAAAAAACTTCTCATGATGTCATAATTTTTTTTTTTTCAGGTAGGTTTTTTTTTTTTTTCTTTCAATCTGGCATTTGTTCAAAGCAATTAGTTTGGTTTGAATTAGTTATTTATTACTATTGAAACCAGAAGTCATTTAGGCATTTACTAACTTTTGCCTAGGAATTATACATGAGAAAGTTGACAGGACATGAAACTCTAACTTTTTACAGCCGAATTTGAGTTGGATGGGACCTCAGTACTGCGGCTCCAATTTCTGACTCTGGCTCCGAATGACATCACCAGGCCAAGATGGCAGCATCTGCAATTGGGATGTTTTTTGCTCAATATTTGTTTGACAGGAAGAAGTGGAGGCGCGTTGTCCAGATTATACACAGTTACTGGGTTATGTTTACGAAACAGACCCTTTTACAATATTAACTATGCGTTTTAAAAGGCTTTCTGTAGAAAAAAATATTTTACTGGCAGAAATGATTTGGGGCAAATGTTTGCGTTCATCGAGGCATTACATCATATGTACATCCATGAAAGTGTCAGCTCGTTCTCAGTGAGCAGCAGACAATTATCCACAGGCTTCAATGTGTTTGCAGGGAAAAATAAGGATGCATGACAGGGTAACATGACAGGTCTACCTACAGTATATACACGCATATACACACTTTGGTGGTAGAAGAACAGTGCTCTGGAATGATAAGGCCTTTGGGTCAGGGGCTTTGGCTTCTTGTTGCTCCAATCTCAGAAGCTGCAAAGAGAAGGAATTGACAATGAATAAAATCCCAACTTGCCTTACATGTTGTCCTTGTGTGGACAAGGAGACATAAGCATATAATTGAAAAAAAAAAAACTAAACTAAAATTCCCCCACCAACGTATCCAGCAGCAGTTATCATGTTTGTCTGTTTATGATATATATTTAAGATTTCGAAAGAATTGTGTAAAGTGGAGAAAAATGTCATCCTATTAGACATTTGACTAAAATTACCACATGACTCACGCACAAATGTATGCCGAGTCATGTCATAGTGGCCTTGACCTTTGACAAACAAACCCTAATAAATTCATCCTTCAGCTCGATTGACACTTGTGACAAAGAGATGGTGGAAGAAACACCTTCAAGGAATTCCATAAATATTCCCCCCGAAATAGAATGAATCCCACATGGAGAATCAAAATAGTAATTATGTATAGCAATGATGAAGTGGGTGTTTCTCTCTTGCCTGTTGCCAGCAGACTGGTTGTTCTGGATGAGGTTGGACCTTGGAGTCATGGGGGAGGCGCCCGGCAGCTGGCCTGGTCGGATGGGCTTGGCTGGGTTGGACACAGAGACACAGCGCTGGTCACATACATAGTAAAGGTTGAGATATCAGTTGTTGTTGTTTTTTTTTATGTATCAACAGTGGTACGCATCAATTCAGTGTGTTTAGGCGGTCGTCATTTCATGGTGTGAAGTCACGCTCTTCGCTGAGCTGAGAATACTGACGAGGTAGTTAAAAGATTATTTTTCAGATGGATTGTCTTTCTCCACCGACCTATCTGAGCGGAGGGTCTCCTGCCCATGTTCTTGGGCTTGGCGGTGTCCTTGATGCGCTCTACCTCCTCCTGGTAGCGCTTTCGGTCTCGGGCTGCGTTCTCCTTGGCCTCCTTCAGAGCGGTCTCCAGGGCTTTGACCCGCTCAGCTGTGGCCCGCAAGCGCTTCTCCATTTTAGGAATCTCGCTACGAAGGTCTGCATTGTCCCGTATCAGCTACAGAGAGGGGAACCACGAGAGAGAAAACTCACATTGAGGCTTGAGTTTAGGGAGGTGCAAACTCTTTGTTTGCACGTGTACACTTTATTTACCTGCTTGTGAACTTTGGTTAGCTGCTCAAGGTTGTTCTCCAGGAAAGAGATCTTCTGTTTGTGGGCAGTGCTGCCTTCATTATCATCTGAGTCCAAGTTAGCGTTCTGCTCAGCCATAAAGGACACGTTAATACATGAGCTCACATCAGTCAGTCTGCACTCATTCAGTACTTTTCCTGTGTGCAAGTGATTCACTGCATTCATTTCTTATCTGGAAGAGCATCCAACTCGACCAACCAACCACGCCCCAATCTGAGTATCCTATTTGTGGCCAAATGCGAAGATAAGCAGCAGAATTTGGAGGTACACACGCTGCGTGTTCCAGGAACGTGTTCTGCTCCTGCTTTCTTTCTCAGCCTGAGGGATGGAGGCGAGCGCCACGTCAACAGCCCCAGTCCCCAATTTACAGCTGCTACCGCTGAAGAATCAGATGGCCTACTTATTGCAGACACATTCTGTTGTGTTCCCGGGATTCATGAAAATTTAATCATGCTGCAAATTAAACAGAGTGCAGACGGCATATGAGCAACAACAAAAAAAAAAGGGGGGCTCATGGGTTGGGGTGCTTGTTTACCTCATTCCAGGTAAATGCTTTGTTCAGGGCAAAAGGAGTGTGATATTACAGGTAGGAAATGAAAGCACAGGAAAGATGATGATAATAGTGATAATGTTCCCTGGTAACTCTTATTACCTTTCTGACCCTGGTGGCCAAGTCCTGGACAAAAAGCCTCCTGAGGTTGTGGAGGGTCTGCAGCTCCCGGGCCTGAGAGAGGAAGGAAAGACAGCTCAAAGAAAACAAAGGAAATCAGGCTGCTGGGATTAAAGGGTTTTGTTTTTTTCTGACATTCCAATACAAGAGAGGTGAATTGTGTTTTAGTTGTGATGCTCACAGCAACATCCAGCAACTAGCATGAGTCGGCCATCAGTAAGCTCATATTATTGCAAGAAATTTTTACAGAGAACAAACATACTCAAATCCAGCGGTTTTGAGAGTGAAGAGGTAATCTGGGTCATTAAGAAAGAGTGCCACTGCACGTGTGCCAGTTTCGCATAAAAAGCAACATTTAATATAGGAGTATGATTCTCATTATTGCTCGTGCATTGCCCGTTCAAAACGCAGGCGTCTCAAAAGCGCTGATTGCATGCCGAAGAGAGGACGACCTCTGATTTGTCGTAAAGCAAACGCCGCTCTGGAACTGCACTGGCGGGAAAGAGGCAGAAGGGAGGGCGGTGATGTCAGCCTGAGCGGTGCAGGGTGGGCGGGGCAGCGGCGCAGGGTGGGCGGGGCAGCGGCGCCGGTGTGGCTGCAGACGCGCGGATGAGTCCAAACTGACAGGACAAGGCCGTCGTGAAAATTCCTACCCTAATAAGCCTGTCCGATTTGCAGTTTTTACAGAGCCAAAGAATGCTGCCCAGGGCACTGGCCCTGTTATTTTAGCTGGCATTCACATTTTAATGAATGATACATTGTTCAAAAGCATACACAAATAAATGTATAGTTTTTGATAGTTGAGCCTTGTGTTATATCTAAAAAAAAACTCGCTAGTAAAAACCATCGTACCAATGATGACTGGAACACTCCACATGCTCATACTTGCGATGAGCAAAATGAGCCACATGTTCAAAGTAATGATAAAAAAACAATTCCGTAAGAATTGTCATTACTATTATTTAATTCATTAATCCACAGGATATTTAATTTTTGTTTAAAAATCTAATTCATTTATTATGTATCCATCCACCCTTCCGGCACACACAGGTCTACGTGCACAAGCCAGTTACTGACCACAGTCTCTTCCAGTCCCTTCAGGTCCTGTCTGGCCTGCTCGCGTCTGTCCTGCATCACCCTGGAGCGCATGAAATGAGTGTTATTGAGGGGAAACCAGATATCAGAAAGCAATCAAGCAAAAAGCAAATATTCTTTCAGTGAAAAAAAGGTGGCGACATTACGTGAGCTCCTGCAGCTGGCGGCTCTTCTCCTGGTCTGCGGCCTTGAGTTTCTCGTGCTCTACTCTCAGCCTCTCCTGCTCCAGCATGATCTTCTGGTTCAGACTGCACACGTGTCAGGAGGAGAGTCAGCATTCGGCCGCAAGTCACATTTGGGCAGAGAAGTCAGGTGATGAGGTGTCTTACTCCTGCAACTCTGTGATCATCTTCTCCTTGTTCTCCAGCTCGTCCCTCAAGCTGCTGATCTGCTTCTGGTGGGTTTCTCTGTGAGACTGGATCTGCTTCTCCACAGCTTCCTGGGAAAAACACGAGCGTAGAGCTCATTGTCACGTCAACATAACACCTCTGACCGTGAGCGATAATATAGCGGGAGACTACCTTGACTTCATTGGCAGACTGGATTTCATTTTCCTTTTCCATGGCATTAACTCTCTCTGGGAGGAGGGAAGAACAAGACACTGAACAAGTTTCATTCTCACCTTCAATACTGTCACTTCTGCTTTTTTTTTTTTTTTCGACTTTTCTTTTTGAACTCTGAACTTTTGTGACTGACAACAATAATATCTTAATCCAATCTTGCATGCGCAGAATTTACTTTAAACATCAGTATATAACAGGAAATTAACTAATGAACATGTAACAGTGAGAGTTACAAAAAAAAACTCCTGAGTTGAATGGATTCTTCTCTCTGGCCCACGCAGCTGAGATAAGTACAGTTACTTTTCTAAGTACAATATCCCAACCTCAGATGTGTCCCACAGGCAAAGCCACGGGGTCACCGGTCTCTGCAATACAACATCATAGAGCTCACCTTGGGCTCTAACCCTCACGATTTCTTCATTGAGAGAGTCCACATTTTCCTCCAGCTGTCTTTTCTTCTGCTCCGTGTTCTGGAGGCAGTCTGTCAGGGACTTTATTTTAGCTTCGTGCTACACAAAAGCACACAAACAGAATGGACGGCATTAAACGTACGTGTCGACGGACACGTTGCGTGTCATGCGCAGCCGGGGCAGCCGCGGCACGCAGCGGTTACCTGGGAGATGCGCAGCTGGCACGCAGTCAGCTCCATCTCTGTCTCGTCCATCTTCTGGGTGCTCTCGGCCTGAGAGCTCTCCAGCAGTTTGCTGCGCTTCACCATCGTCTTCACCTCCGACTTCAACTTGCTGATGTAGAGGCGAGCCACCGTGAACTCCTCGTCGATGAGGCCGCTGCTCTCCTGATGCTGAGGAGTCCATAAGATAGCTCATCAGCACTTGTGGTTTATGTCTGTCATTTTGTTCTGAGTTACTTCCTTTCAATGATTCAGTGATTCAGTAACGACCACCAATCAATAATATGCGAAACGGGCAGAATCCCATCTACAAAAACCCCAAACTATGTCAACAAAGAATCATTCCAATTACTGATTAATTTGAAAATTGTTTTTTTCCATTTAGTTTTGGTTTGGTTTTGTTTGTGAGACTGTTGCGTGTCTGTCGGTAAAAACTGAAAATAAAATGACAAAAAAAGCTCATGTTTGAGATTTGACGAATGAACCATTAGATGACTGATCAATTGAAATACATGCTTGAAAGGTGATCTATTGATAAAGTTGAAATGCAAAAGCCATGCAGGCACTCACATCATTCCTGAATCATGCTCATGGTTTCGCAACGATTCAACTCATCCAACTATGTGTGTGTGTTATTGTGACTGAAAGGCCTCTAGTGGCAGAAGAATAACACATGTGAAATAACTAGTTTGGAGCCCAAAACAAGGACCGATATGCGACTCAGACGAGTGTCAGCGCTTCAGGGGTATCATGCTTATTCGCATATTCTGCATTTTTCAATGAGTTAGATGGAGATGATGTTCCAGGAATTACTGAGTGAAATTTTATCCTGTCTAAAAATATGTCCAGAGGGAATCGTTACTGAATTAAATGAATGTACTGAATGACCAGTCTAAAAAACTAGAAATCCCATCCCATGGTTGTATTCCTCTGTTATCAGTGAAGTAGCAATTAACATTCATGTTTGCTGTACTGAAGACCTTGAATGAATTGTATTAAATGAGTTGAAAGTAAAAACTGCCGTTACTCATATATTTCAGGGCATTTCATGCCTTATTTTGGCAATACCTTTCCAAAATAACGCATAACCTATGCCCAGATACTGGCTTTGTGATGTCACAACGACGTTGACCTTCAACCCCTGACCGACAAAATCTAATGAGTTCATCCTTGAGCCTAAGTTGACATTTGCGCTGAAAGTAAGGACATTCCCTGACAAGCTTCAGACAAGGCACATTAAAGTGCAGCTTTGACCTTTTGACTAGTATGAGACATTTTTTGCGTTACTTTTTCTTCCGTAATCGGCAGGTGACAGGGAGTCATGGCCAAAGATGTGTTTTGTGACGTCACAGTGGCCTTTTACCATCAAAATTGAATCAGTTCATGCTTGAACCTAAGTTAATATTTGTGCAAAAATTTGAATACTTTGCCTCATGTGCAGATTTGGGATTCTTACATTTTACGATCGATGGAGCAAACAGAGACCACAAACTGCAAGTTTGTGTCTTAACCGTTAATGATAATGGTCCATGTCTCAAACTGTTAATATAATTCTTTATTCAAGTTATATGACACTGTGTCACAGCCAGAAGTGCTAACCTTAATGTCGTTGCTTCCCACGGCGATGCCTATCTCAGCCAGGTCTTTGAGTAATGACGACATCATCTCAGTGACCCTCTTCTTCTGGTGGTTGGTCATCTCCTTAAGCTTCTGGAGTTCACAGTCAATGGAAGCCAAGGAGCTCTGTTGAGGGATGATAAAAGAAGCGAGTGAAAACCATCTCCAAGTAACTGTGTAACCAAAGGATGGAGCACCGCTGAAACTTTAACCTGCTTACAGATTTCTGGTTCAGCTCCTCACTGAGGGCCTCAAACTCCCTTGCTTTGTCCTCAACCTCCTGACTCTTCTGGTCATAGTTGACAGCCAGCTCCTCCAGGGCCTGCAGCACCTCCTTCACCTCCTCCTTGGAGGCCTCATTCTCTGCCAGCAGCCGGTTCAGCTCCGTCTGCAGGTTGTCATGGTCCCGCCGTGAGGAGGCAAGGAGCTATGAGCCAAGACAACAAAGATAAGATGAATAATGTCATGTTCATAAAGTGGTGAAAAGGAATGTACTTTTAAATAAAGAAAATTCACCACCTATGAAATACATTTCTGTGTAGATAAACACATACACACATACTCATCTATAAAGATTTCTGTGCTTGCTAAGAGTGACTTCAAATCAGCTCTCCAGCAGGACCACTAATGGTCAGACGGCCATCAGCCGTCAGACTGGGTTTGTACTAACAAGAACGGCTGAGGAGGAGCAGAGAGGAGAGGGAGGAGAAGGTAGGAGAGGGGGGTCTGTGTCACCTCCTCCTGGTCCTGCATCTGTTGCTTCAGCTGCTCTACCAACTGAGACTGCTGGTTAATCTCTTCGTCCTGCAGAGGTGAAGGATGGAGGGTGAGACAGAGAACTCACTCAAATCGCTCATTCGTACCACGATACTGAGCAACCAACAGTGCCATCTGCTGGCCAAACAACAGAAGCACGGAAGATAAACTGGAAGTACACAAGACTGAAATATATTAGGAATTTGTAAATCATTCTTTTTTTTATTATAATTTGACAGTTTATTACATAATTTACATTGTCTATTGACTAATGAAATCGACACACAAAAAGCTGGATCCTGGTTCACCTTGTCATCCAGCTCTTTGTAGAGCTTTGCCATTTCAGCCTCACACTTCTCCTTCTCAGGGCCTGTGAGATTGACCCCAGGAAGGGTGCTGAGGGCGGCTGTGGGTGCTGGCTTGTTGTTGGCAGTCGTGTCCAAGGCCTGGACCTCAGCTTTGGCCTTTTCCTTGTCAAACTGTTCCTCCACTGGCACACTCTCTCCTGCAGGGGGTGACAGAGGAGACATGCATCTGCTCCAATCCCAGTGGTTCTTTGCTCTCTATATGTTCTGAGATTTCATATCATCTTGTCAGAGTGAACAGAGTGAAAGGAGAGCTGTGAGAATGGGACTCTCAGATAAATGGTTCAGGTTATCAGTCATGAAGAAATGACTCCTGCAAGAGAATCAGAAGAGAGAAGTTTTTATCCAGATCCAGCAGTTGCAGACCAGTCCAGTGTAATAACACGGGACAGGTGAGGCCGTGTTACTAAGTAGTCGTACCTTAATAATTAGCAAAAATCATCCACATAGAGGTTGGGGTTGTCATACATCAGCATACACTTCCGGACATTATCATCAAAGGCAGATCAAAGCACGAAGGTAACAAGCAACCTTGCATGACTTCATCACCGGAGACACGTCAAAGCTAGCGTTATCTGAATGACATCACAAAATCAATATCCGCTGAGTGCCTGAGTCGGCCTTCCATGCAAGAACTATGGCAATATTGATGATGGCATGGCTAAAGTGGAAACAAAGGACTCTTGTTCTGCTTTCACCTAAAATAAAACCAGTGTGTGACTTGACTCCACTGAGCAACAACAAAAAAAACTAAAAAACAAATTGTAACTGAATAATGTTGCTTCCACGAGCACACATGCCGCTCAAAATGTGGATTGTTCTTATATTGCATAAGACAGCAAAGGTGCCATGAAGGGGAGGGTAGATCTGTGGGCCAGTTACTGTCAGGGGCCCTCACGACATAGTCAAAGTTATTACACATCAAATAGTTATGCTTCCAAGGGGCCTGAAATCTCTCGCTGAAAACCTGTAAACAAATTGATTTCACTGTCCTCAATTAATCTCCAAATATATCACAGAGCTCAGTGGATATTAACCAGACATAATTTCATGGGTAACATTTGTCACATAATCGATGTCACCTGGTTCCCTGCTACGTTTGAATGCAGTGTGGCATGTTTGGGAGCGCATGTTCCTCACCACCCCGCCATCGGTTGAGCTCTGTCTCGAGCCAGGTGACGGTGTTTTTCAGCGTCTTGTTGCGCTCCTTCTCCTTCTCCCACTTGCTCTTCCACTGCTCGGCAGTCAGCTCCATGTTCAGACACACGGTGTTCTTGATAGTCTTCGCTCTGGCGGGACGTAAAGGTGAGAAAAAGGTTATAAGAGTAGCAACAGCAGTCAGCACCGTATTCAGCAGCGTTCCCCTCCTGCCCTCACCACTGGAATACGAAGCATATACGTGTGCAGATCTGGACTACAGATCAGTTTTGGACTTATAGGTGTTTTATGAAATCATACATATGTGTCACGTGCAGATTAAAACCTGCTTATGGGCTCAGCTGTGTCTGTCTGATTTTTGTCATAGGTGAAAGTTGTGCTTATGCGCTGCTGTAACACAGGTGTGTGCATGTGTGTGTGGAAGCGATGGAGTAAGAGAGAGAGAGAGAGAGGGAGAGAGAGAATGAGTGTGTACCTCTGTCCAAACAGCAGGGTGCCCCTGGTCTCTGCATCATTGAAGGAGGAGGGCGAGCAGCAGATGACCATGGTGGTCCGACAGTTACCTCCTAAGGAGTCCTGAAGGATCCTGGTCATTTTACTGTCTCTGTATGGCACGTAGCCCTGAAAACGGAGAGGACTGACAATAGTTATTGAATTATCGCCCAGTGTTTTACATAAAAAGGTCAATCAGCTGACCTGCTTAGCCTGGGAAAATATACCAAGAACATACGCGGCGGCACATTATGCTCGTGTGGGGCAGCTTGGGTTACCTGCTGCATCAGCTTTGTCTGGTGTCGTGTGCAGAACAGAATTATCTGAGTTGTTTACCAAGGAAATTCTAAGCAAGAAAATTTAAACTGTGCTTTTCATGAGTACTAAAAACAACCCAAAACACAACACCTCTTCGGCCTCGTGTTGCCTGTGGCACAACGAGGCGTCTATTCTAATCAATTTAAAACATGTTTTTATGCCCCATAGCCGTGGAGAGCAGAAACTAAAACCCAGACCAGCCTTGAGTGTAGCAACTGCTGTATCGCAGTCGTAAGATGACGCAAAACACTTTCTTTCAAAGCACTTGACAGAGATTTGAACATATATCATATATATTTTAGACCCTCTAAGGAACCCCCAGTAACTTTGAATCACTTCCTTCACTTGGACTTCCCTTTTTACAGAAAGCTGATCAAGCTTTTTTGTTTTTTGTCATTCTACCTAAAATAATGAGCACCTTTTTTTGCATGTTTTTTTTTGCATATTCCTTACATTGATCCAAGCAGCATTTTTTTTTTTTGCTTTTAATCACATTTTCTATCGTTATGATAGCAGATAGTGGTGGCAGTCTGGTGGGAGCTGAGTGCATCAATCCTGAAAAATCATGCGGCTGTTGGCATGATATTCTCCAATCAAGATTCTGCGTCTATGAACACGATACAGCTCTTTCCCCCCATCTCTTTTAGTCCTCTCACCGAGCCTTCTGCCAGAGCTGAGATCACGTTCCCCAGAGCAGACAGAGACTTGTTGATCATCTTGGCTTCATCCAGAACGGTCCCCTCTGCTCCGGTTTTACCCACCTTTGGGCACACAGGAGTGAGAGTTCACATCACAGAGCTGGAACCAGACTCAGAGACAATGTTTTATTTTTTTACCAGATTATTCCGCATTATATTCTAATCAAAATTGTCTGCCGTCAAACATACGTGTGGTGCAAATATAAGTGATCTATCAGCAACACGGGGATGCCAATGACACCATACTGAATACCACACGTACGAATGCAGGTGATCATGGAAAGACAGAAGGGTGTGAAAAAGAATCCTGACCGATGATCACAGGTGGTGTTTCTATATAACTGAACTCAGTTAGTGCCAGATAAGTGGGTAACCAAGCAAAAATATGTAACTAGAGACTGGGAAATTGCAGAGGTCAAGCGATCGAGAGGAAGAGTCATACTTTTTCACTCCCGGCCAGATCGACCAGGTAGAGCTTGCCGGTAAGCTTCTGCTCAGTCTGAGTGTTCTCCTGCTTGATGTTGATTTGGAAGATGCTGTGACTCCTGGAACTGTGCTCGTTCATGTCTGAAACACACATGTGCAGACACACACAAAAAAAGACACCATAGCAATTGGCATGGCAGTGAGTACAAAAAACAACAGCTGTGGTTATCAGCGACCACTCATAAAATGTTTTATTTTGACAGGCGTATCATGCTGAGTCACTGAGAACTGTTTAATGACCTATACGTTCCTATAAATAGACCGGGATTGGACTATGTGTCTCAATTTAGTGAAGTTGCATCGCCATGGTAACCTGCGCTAGAAGGCTAACCTGCTCCAGAGCACGTAACCTCTGAACAGCCCCAAAGACTATGTGAAAACAAGGAACATCGTCAGCGTGATGTCACCCGCCAGTTTGCAAACTGTTGGAAGGGCGGATGGCTGCGACGCCGACGAGGTTTGTGTGGTAGCGACTCATCAGTCGCATGGCAGCGCCCCCTGCAGAGTACCCTGACGTATTTTACTCTACCTTTACTCTACTAGACAAAACGAGACCATTAACTCTAAACTCAGAAAATGTTTACCGAGACACATAGAGTGAGAAGCAGGCTCATTCTCTCATTGACAACAGTACCACTATTGACCAATCACATCACTGGAAAAACATCCTCATTGTTCCTAGAGAGAGTTGATCAGCGGAATCACTTTGCCGTTGCAGACTTTTGTGTGCATCTATGACGGAAAGTACAAAAAAAAATACAACCCCAAAATTATAGCGGCTAATTTTGATGCTTCTTACCATCCTGACAGTGTTGATGCTTTCACACACTTATGTCATAACTGGAGTTGAAATAGATCATAGGACTGTCTTGTGACTTAACTGGAATTAGTTGGACAGTCACCACTTTGAATATACTAAATATGACAATTCTCATAGCCTGAGCCTTACTTTTAGTATTTTTTTCACAATTTATTTCTTGGGAATCATTACTGAAGTAAATGTACCATCATATTAAGTATTTTACACACAGTTCTGCTGATGCTACTCTGCTATGATACTCTGATGATGCTGCACCCTGCTGGGTTATTGAGACAATGGACCAAGTAAAACAATATGTCCGCCATTTTTAAACAACCAGAGCTTGTGTGGTGTGTAGTTGGACTCGTCCACAGAGCGTAATTGTCATCAATAGCTTTCACAAATGTGTTGGAACAGCCATGTTTGGATGCCATGTGAAGCCAGGAACAACACTGGTAAAGAGTTGATGTCGTCCATCACAGCTGTTCTAGTAATGCTGGGAAATCTGCGATATATATATGGTGATGTAAGGCTTGTTACAGTGATGTAATGCCGTGGCTCTTCAGTGGCTCTCTGGCCAGTGGAAAAGCAAACTGGGCCTTAGAAGGACATGTTGACTACATGCTGAACGTACTCAGAACCAGCACCGACCGAGAACTATCACTGGACAAGCTCTTTTAATAGGTTCTTGTCTGCTGACTGTCAGCTGCAACATCATTCAGGTGAAGGATCAGATGCTGGATCTGGACCAGTTCCCCTCAGACCCTCCTTATGGATCATCACTCATCTTTGTTTCACATCCCACACGTAGTATGTGTTACTTGTCAATAAATGGTTATAACTAATACGCATTACTCTTCTATGTGGCCTTTCCTCACTCAAATCGGGAGTCTAAGGACCAATGGCGTCGCCCAACGTACAGATTGAAAAGCCCACTGGGGTAATGAGATTTGTGTTTCCGGGGTATAGATATAAAAATGGCCTGACTTCACATGAGCGCGAGGCCATGCTGGTCCTCCTCAACATGGAGGTTAGAGCAAAATGTTTGAAAGCATTTTAATTCGAGGTCAATAATGCTGTACTTTTTCTCCAAGAAGAAATTCATAGTGCTACTGGAATTGACAACTGATATGGTTGAAGTTCAGCACATTTGCTGTTTAATTTAATGACTTTGACATGAAACTGTTCCAGATTAGGAACCATGACTTTTTTTCTCCCCACTTCACTTCTCTTTCTTCTTGGGGGATGCGTTCAGCACAGAGAGCTCATTGGCTGATGGGAGTCTTGGTGCAGTCATGAGACCCGGTGAGGTTGAACCCATGAGAGGCAGCAGCACCGCGCTCAGATGCATGAACTCACTTGTGACAGCCACGCTCCTGTTGTTTTTGCCTTCATCGATGGCATCCATGACCTCGTCCGGGCTGCACACAAAGCGCTCGGTACAACCCTGCGGGCATCACAAGGAGACGCTGTGAGAATCAGCCCGGCGGCAGCGCGGCTCCACAGAGAAACACTTATCAGCGGGGGGAACCATGACATGGCTCTATCAGGCTGGCGCTTTCACACAGGGCTTAATCAAGATAGAGAGAAATTAGTACTCCATTTTCAGAGTATCTTTTCCAAAATGCTCTACATTTATAAGAAGGAGGACGTCAGTTAAGTCTGATGTGAAAGCTTAAAAACTGCTTCGTATTCCAGTATTCAGGCTCTGTCCAGTCTCTGCGTGCCTCACCTTGACAAAGGGCACCCTGTTTTTGTCCTCATGCACAGAGAGGTTGGTCTTTGATACTGTGGAGACCAAGGAAACGTTCTGATTATATCACAGCGTCACAATTTGTGAGCCACAGGAAAAGAAATACATACCATCCAACAGGTCCCTGATTTTATCCAAATAGATTTCAAAATAGGAAACCTGCAAATTAAAAGCCTCTAATGAGATTTAATTAAAATCATAACTTGTGCTTGCTGATATTTGGAGCTTTGTTAAACTCCATATTAAAAAGGAAAACATACTTTTATATGAAACTCCAGGTTCTCATCCATAGAATAAATGTAGTTAAAGATATCCTGAACGATCCTGGGAATGATTCCCATCATGTCTGGGTCATGGAGTTTCCCCTGTGATCATAAAAGAAGGATAAAAAAAAAGATGACATGTGTGAGACTGTCCGGTCACTCTACTATTCTGCGGCGGAGACGCATCAGCTGATGCAGTTACATTACCTCCATTGTGTGAGTTTTACCAGATGATGTTTGCCCATAGGCAAATATTGTACCATTGTAGCCCTCCAGAACATCTGGACACAACAGCACAAAGAAATGACACGGGTTTTATCAAGGTGAAGGCTTGTTTTGTGTGTGTTCTGTGAAGCGTGTCGGCACTGACACCGTATTCTATTGTGCAGCTCACCTCTGACAATCTTCTGAGCCACAGCATTGTAGAACTGCACCTGAGTCGTGTTGGACTGGAAGACGCGGTCGAAGTAGTACGGTTTGCCCTGCGAGGACGAGAGCACCAGCGTCAATGACGCCAGCCTGCCAACTCAACCAGACGGGCGCTCTTGTCTTTATCATGAAGAAGAGATGGTGGTCGCCATCTCAGCTGCATGTTTGTGCAGTCTGACAGTGGAAACCCGCTCCTCACGATCATCTGCTGAGGAGGGGAAGTCTCACTGAGCTCAGAGAAAACCTATGAGTACGACTTGTGACATCACAAACAGTCTGAAGGACGATCCTGGTCCACTGCGCAGCTCACCCCAGTGTGATGCGGGAAAACGGAAGCCTCCAGTGCGCAGGCACTGAGAAACAGTTATCTTGCATCCAGAAGATATTCGCATATCAATTTCGTTCATTCGTCTTCTTCGGCTTATCCTATTCCGGGTCCCAGAGTCGGGAGTGGCCTGCTGTCCGATCCACATTGGACCAGACACACGTGGTTCTTCCTGCGGGTGGCGGACCTGCTAGAGGATTACAGCACCTGGTGTTCCCTGACGGGCTCCCAGCCGCGTACTAAACAGGCCCAACCCTGCTTAGCTTCTGAGATCAGACAGATCGTAATCAGATCGAGATCAGATCGGGCGTGCACAGGGTGACTGCGCATATCAATCTGGAACAATTAAATTAAGTTAAAACACTATTTTTTTTTATAGATAATTTCTTAACATGTCAAGGTTTCTTTAAGGTAATCTTCTTTGCTGTTTATACCCACTGAATGGAAACAGGAATGGTGATCTGAGTCAGGAAAACACCGCAACTTCTAACATGTCAGCTGCAGATAATGAAGCGATCCTCAGCTACTCTGAGCTGCGAGACTCCGTGCAAACCCTGTGTGATCAGGCATAACTAACATGTGAGGATGAAGTATTGCAGGAGCCAGGAGATGAGCTCTGAAATACATCTCGTGTTTTAGCAATCAAAGAGGAATTGTGCAAACGATAAGCTGCTGCATCTTCAGTGAGTCTATGAACGGTCCCTCGGGCGCATTTTAAAATAGCGAAAAGTGCTCAGCTCAGGAAACTATTTGCGTCTGGTGTGGTTTTTCTTTTATTTCCCCACAAAGACCTTCTTCTTCATTGAAATGGAAGATTTGCACCGAGCACTGAGGAACCGTCGTCCCTTCAGCAGATGAGTGCGAAGAAAACAGACTGTGAGTGGGGCCCGGCACAAACGCAGCTCCGCGCGCTGACGCGAAAACGCAAGACAAAAGAACTTCCGCGGCTGTTCGCCTCCTCCACACAGACAGGACAGAGCTGAAATATGCTGGGAAACATGCTCCAAATTTACGTTCCGCAACCATCCCGACTGCAAACACGCCAGTGTTCAATTTCAGCTGCCGTGATTTATTTGTGTCTTATTTCGATGCGATTAAAACAGCAATAAAACAGCCATGTAAAATCAGAAAGGCTGAAAGCAGGCAAAGGAAGCAGCTTAAAATCAAGAAGAAAAAAAACGAATGAATCAGGTGAATGTGTTTGGCTTCATGTATTTACCAAATTAAGAATCACCATGCAAATAATGTGCAGCAAAATGAGTATCATCAATTCCTATGGAATTTGTGCAGCGATGAAACTGCAGGTACAGGAGGAAGTGACTTATTCTACTTTTATGTTTTGGAGTCCTACTTCAGACACCAGTAGCCGCCACTGTCAGCAGCAAGTATCCATGTTAATGCTACAGCTTGTTGCTCTTGAACTTTACCAACAGAGACAGAGAGGCCCTGTAGCTCCAGAGCTTATGCATCAGAGTCAGTATCTGATCATGTGAAATAATTAATCATGACTGGGCTGTTTCGGTAACAAAGAGATGATGCTGGATGACGTTTGAGATCAACACCAACTGCGTTTGGTTCCTTCAACCGTAAATTTCTAAAGCTTTCAAGTCTAAAACACCTGTGTCTGGAAATCGCTTGTCAGTCCAGCTGATTCCTCCAGGCCTACTAATATTAGGTACAACTTGAATAAAGATTGGCCCATTAAAATGACTGACATGCGTTTGAACATGAATATGGACAAAGACTCAGTGTCATCAGCTAAATGTACACACCACCTACACGATGGCGCTATTTACTTACACAGTATATTTCAATTTGGTCAAGTGATGGAGAATTACATTAAAAAAAAGGTGGTCTGCAGCCTCTGACTGTCTGGGTCTCTTCTATTCTGCTCTTCTATTCTCTTCTCGTTTATTTAAGCTCTGTCAGTCATCTTTCTGGGCTCCTCTTTTTACCAGTCAGCTCAGCATCCATTCCTGCCAGCCAAGTTCACGGTAACTACGCTCACGGGAGGAGGAGGACATATTTAGAGTGAGGCTGACGGAGCTCAGCTTAAACAGCCCGAGTCACTGAATCTCAGGTTCTCCGAACGTTTCTCTGGGAAGGTGAGACCCAGGTGCCCTGCGTCCGTGCGTAAAAGCGCAAAAGGCCACCCGGATGCGCGTCTTTCTCCGTGGAAAACCCCAGTAGCCACGAGCCCCATCACACCGAGGGCACCTTCTCTAAAATACAAATTAAGCATTGAAAGCGACGCAGAGAAAGATGAGAAGGGGCCGTTTCATAGGAGCATCATATGAGAACAACCGCTGGAGGCTGTGGAACCCCACCCACCCGCCTCCCCATCCCCCGCGCGCAACAAGTTCCCATAGTTCCAAAATTGTCACGAATCTTATGTAACTGGGTTATTTGCTGCTTGTCAGAACCAGAGTTCCCTAAGTATCCCGTTTGTTGTTGTTTTTTCAAAACCAGAGGCTCAAACACTGGCAGTCAAACTCCCTTTACAAGTGTGTTTCCAGCTTTTGACATCTAATAGTCAAAGACGCGCCCTGATGGCGGCCGTTGCTTGTTTGCGCAGTGATTTGCGGTCCGCCGGTGCCGGCGCAGTCGCCACGCTACTCACCGCGATCTGCACGCAGTCTTCACCCTTGAACTTGGGGATGTATTTATCTCCGCGGGCCACCTCGGCGCTGTTCAGCGGCCTGAAGCGACACACCACCTTGATCGTACACTCGGCCGGGTCCGACATCTCCGCCGCTGAGGATGGAGCGCTGCGTCCTGCTGCTGCTGCTGCTGCTGCTGCAGCCTGGCAGCTTCACACACACACACACACACACACACACAGCGGAGCAGCGGGGAGCCAAAGAGGAGGCCGCGCCCCCCACAGAGCTCACACACGGCCGCTGCCTCACGCGGGGCTCAGGGAACTGTTTTGGGTCCTCTTGAAAAACATTCACGCCAGGGGAGAAGCGGTCACTCGGCGCGGAGCGACGGAACAGACTTGTGTTGCCCGCAGTCGCAGCATCGGACCTCCCGCGAGTCGAACCAGGGGCCTTTCTCGTCAAAATAAATCAAGAAATAGAGCTATAAAACACATGATAGAAGCTGAAGCGGAGGCGGTGGATCCATCAGAGGGAAACGAGAGTGAATCGATGTTTGATGAGCAGAACGAATAACAAATCCAGCGGCGAGCAGGGCGGGACCGGAGGGCGGCTCGGAGCGCGCGTCACATGCACAGAAGAATCCAGAATCCATGTGTTATTCTCACGCTGGAGAGGTCAGAGGTCACAGGCGCTTGCAGCTAATGACACAGGTGTGAATGCCTGGATTATTCTAAATTTATATTTCATTGATAAATCGAAGTTATAATGAAACAGCGATTTAAGAGAAGAAAATAAGTTTCGTGAGTGCGACTGACATTCGGCTGACATGGCACGGGCTCGTCACTGCCTGGGAAGGTGAGCAGACGGAGAGACGCACCGAAGGCGGCCTCACAAGACGGCGGCTGCTTGCGGTCTCTCGGCCTGCAGCAACAGGTGAAGGCGGCGGGCATGAACATGAGGTCGGGCGTTTCGGTGTGAACACGTTCGGGTGGCGCGAGCGCCGCAGCCCGGCAGGAACCAGACTCACAGCGGACAGATGTGATTGCGTGGAGCTGAAAAAAAGCCAAATGGCAGAAGTCAGACTTATAATAACCCACTGAGGCAGGATGACGGGGCTCCACGAGAGGCAAACAGACTCCTGCGGCAAGTCTGGCTGTCTTAGCTGTGGCGCCACCCGGTGGACTGACGGTGAAACACGCTCACCTTTGCGCAGGACACCAGCCATGGCTTCTCATGTTTTGGCATGACCGGGCGTGCAAATCAGAATCATGTCCCGTTTGCATCATCAGAATAATAAACTTTGACTTACAGTATAATATGAATCAATATGATTTCAACATGATTCTGGTTTTAGAGACTTCTGCTAAGGGGGCATCAGGGACATGCCTAATTAAGCACGTGAGTCATCTTGAAACTGAAAGAGTTGGATGAAAAAAAATGAGCATTGTTTCGCGATTTTTGTTGCATTTAAATCCAACACGGCCGCAGGGGTTCATCCTGCATCACATAGAGCCTGACAACCTACTTCAAATAACTAAAGTATTCAAAATGTTCTTCTTCACCGCCCCTGAATTGGAAAAAAAGGAGGTTGACATAGAGGTTAAGCGGGATATTAAAGCTGGAGCAGAAATTTACTGAAGGCAACCTCCGCTCAGCTTGGCAGGGCCTCTGTGAACACTGCTGATACCAACCCCAGAACCATTCAGGTGACGGGCGGCGACCTCACATCCCTCCCAGATGACCTCAACTCCTCTTACACCAGATGCGAGTGAGACGCCACACGAGAGCCAGAGATTCAACCCTGCACTTACCTTCAGCACACAGGAGGACCAGAGAGAGCAGCTCACCGGGCCCAGACACACAAGTGGTCGCGTCCTGAGACACTGTGCTCAGCAGCTAGGGGGAGGGGGGCGTGTTTCGGGTCCTGTTCCAGAGCTCTGTGGGCAGCAGCCAAGTCCCGCTACATCCCCAAGAAAAGCGAGACCAAAGCTCTGAATGACCTTCGGCCTGTGACTCCCACCTCCCTTGTGATGAAAGCTGCGGAGAGGGTCATTAAACACCTCATCATCACCAACATGGACCCACTTCTGTTCACGCAGAGGCGTTGAGGACGCAAAATCATTCATCACAAACATCTGGAGCATCCCACCGCTTCAGCTTGGTTCCTGTTTGCTGACTTCACCTCGGCATTCGACACTCTGCAGCCTAATATCCTGGCCACTAAACTTTCCTCCTGTTTTCACCTGGACGACCAGCTACACCCGTGGATGTTGGGCTTCCTGACCAACAGGACACAGAGAGCACTGGTCAACAACACCCTTTCGGGCTTATGCTCCACCTCAAGGGCTGTGTGCTCTCACCTTTCACCCCGTACACTGATGACTGCAGATCCACACAGCTGAACTGTCACCTGGTCAAATATGCTGACCACACAGCGCTCCTGTCTCTGCCGTCGGGCCCCTCGCAGCACCGTGGACAAGTGCCACGGGAGTTTGTAGAGTGGTGTGACAGCTCATGCCTGCAACTAAATGTTTGAAAAAAAACCACGGAGATGGTGGTGACCTTCCTCAATAAGTATAGAGATCTGGATGCAGCAGGGTCACCACCATCATCCATGGGAAGCCAGTGGAGCTTGTTGAGGAGTACAAATATCCGGGTACCATCTTCGACCACCTGCTGAAATGCTCCTCCAAGACAGGAGATTCTCAGGAAGTGTCAGCAGCGGCAGTTCCTCCTCAGAAAACTCCGCTTAGAGTCAACAAAAACTGACTGAACATTTTACTGACTTTTTACTGGTCCTTCACTGACAGCAGTCTGACTCATCCATGACCTGCTGGTTCCACCTCTGCAACCTACAGAACAGAAACCGTCTGCAGAGCATCGTCTCAGTGTGCTCCAAGCTCATTGGACTACGTGTCTTTCACACATTCCTGATAAGGAGACACACAGGTTGCCAGGCAGGCTCATCAAAGACCCCGAACACGTTCTCCACCCTGCATTTGAGTGGCTCCCTTCTGGACGGCGACTCCACTGCCCCGCCTGCAGAGCTCAAAGGAGGAGGGCCACCTTCGTTCACAAAGCCATCCTGCTCCTCAACACCTCACTTACCAACCCCCACGCTCTGCCAGTCTCTCTCTCTCTCTCTCTCTCTCTCTCTCTCTCTCTCTCACACACACACACACGCACACGCACACACACACTCCTCTGGCCCTACAAACTCTGAACTGTGAACTCTCCCCCAGATAAAAACAGCTTGCACCTGAAGGACTCTCCACCGCTGCACGGTTGTCTTTGCACTGCGCTGCTTCGGCAGTTATGTATCGTTATTACGTCGGCAGTGTAAAAGTATAATTGCGGTCAGCATTGATCTCATTAATATACAACTCCAACTGTTTGCAGGACCAACCTGCACCTTATCACTTTATTCTTTTGTTCTTACAGTCAGAGTTAAAGATTTCAGGCAACAATTTTGTCAGACTTCTGTATATAGCTGCATGTATATGTATAGTGCTTTATTTTTATGACCTTCAGGTTACGTTTGATTTCATGCAGGCTGCTCAACCAAGACCTTAAATTGCCCGGCAGTGATAAATAAATTAAATTAAATTAAATTAAATTAAATTAAATTGAATTGAATTGAATTGAATTGAATTGAATTGAATTGAATTGAATTGAATTGAATTGAATTGAATTAAATTAAATTAAATTAAATTAAATTAAATTGAAAAATAAGGCTACATACTTTAAATACAAGTGATGATGTTAATCACGGTAAAAACTATAAGGCTTGTCTCATTGAAGTGGTTGAAATGGTGCTATATAAAACTTCTTAACACTCTTTTGTGTGACACTCTTGGTGTTATTGGATTAGCAGCACTGAAGACAGTGTTGATGTCAATTTACAGCAACAATAACAAATGCCTGTAGCCAAATATACTGGCACCTTCTGCATCATAATATGACTGCATCTTTAAACACATTACTTCCTTTACTGCACCACTGGCCTTGAGCCATCAAATGCAAAACCACAACTCAGATACATTGATAAAATATTTTAAAACCATCAAGTATTTTTTTTTTTAAATCCATTTTTAATGCATATGTTTTTACTTTTTTTTTCAATGAGTTATTTCAGCATAAAGGTGTTAGTCACAATATCCACGTTCTCCTTTTCTGGCACAGACCCTCAGTTACATCCTGGTGGGACATCTCATCACAAAATACATCATACTCACGTTGGCTCTGGAAACATGAGTGGAGGCGGTGATATTGTAAAGGCTTTGTAGAGGAGAGACGGGTGAACATTGCTGCACTGTCACCTGGACTTGTGTATTACGCAATTATCTTGCTCCATTTATCATACACTGCCATTTTACACTGCAACCTTATCGAAACAGCACACCATACCACTGCTTTCATGCTTAAACTGTGTGTAAATATTATTGATAATTAATAATTTTTTCATTCTACTGCATTCTATCCTATTCCATTCTTTTGTCTCCAGGCTTCACTGTACAGCATCTGAACCGGCCAGCAGGGGTCAGCAGCAACCTTCTGAACTTGTGTGAGTGATTTGACAACATTTTTTTTTTGGGGTAGAATCTCACCCATGACTGGATTTCAATATTTGAGGCACCTCTGCTGGTGACACTTTTCTTAGGTTCAGAACCTTCTGCCCTTTTCTCAAAACTGCAAACACAAACCAATCTATATACTTACCATAACCTGAGAGAAAAACAAACAAACAAACAAAAATCAAAAAACTGCCTGCTACTGTCACATGGCAGTGCTGGGTGCAGTGTAGTAAAAACACCCCCCAGACCTTTTTATATAGATATGTATATATATATAAAGTGACTGACACATCTGTACAAATTACATCTGTAAATCAGCTACTCTCTTCTCTCAACTCATCCTCTGTTCACAGATGAACAAGAAGATCATTCTCCTTACTGTTCTGGGTCTCGGTCCTCCTCTACTTCTCAGACTGCCGTCGCCTGTTGTTCCTGCACACTCTGGTTTACAGGTTTCATCGCTTGAAACAATTCTGAATGGTCGCGTCAGAAACGACACCAGTGCCGTGATCGTGTTTGGTGCGTTGAGAGTTGCGCGAAAGGAATGTGTGAGATCTGCAACTGTATCATTGAAAACAAGTGGTGTTTTTTTTTTTTTTTAGTGATTGATTTATTAAAGGGGTTCAGGCCACTGCGCTTTTGGTTCAGAGAACAGGGTTTGGCATTCTAGGCAGAAAAAAAAAATGAAGAAAAAAGAAACTGCAACCAAAGGAAAAAAAAACCCCAAACACAACAGAAGAATGAAATTAGGGTCGTTCTGGATGTACACATTTTTTTTATTCCATAGAAACTGCAGCATTAGACAATTGCTGACGCCATGTTGCTTATACACCCATTCACACGCATCATTCAATCACTGGCGAGCACTGACGCAGCAGAGATGAGACAGTAAAACAGCGGCATGGGATTAGAAGGAGAAAGTGTGGAGG
>CAAKHG010028657.1:0-11942 GCA_901007715.1 Dactylopterus volitans
ACCGCAAAGCAAAACTACTCAAACGTGTGTAATATGTAAATGCACGGCAAGTGATGCATTTGATCTGTGTCACTTCTCTGCTTTAAGTCCAAAAATGGGGACTAATTCACATTAATGTTCTCAAACAGTCTGTGAATCACAGATTGGATAAATAATTCAACCGACACAAATTTGCTTTGTGCAGCTATAATGGATCAAGTGGCTTATGTGGGACTGTCGTAAGGTATTTTAGACACTGCTAAGAAACATCACATCTAAATGACCAGAAAAAAGACTGACAAAAGACTCTCGACATCCTCACAGACTCTTGATTTCGCATATTGATCATTGCAAACATCTGTTTTTGTTTTTTTGTTTGTTTTTTTTTTGTTTTTTTTCTTTTTTCGTTTTAAATAACCGGATCTCTGTCAGCCGCATAACCTTCTCCTCCATGCTTGTTGACAGTGTAGACGTTGCTCGTCCTGGCCCACCTTGATTTGCATGGGAGAGGCCGTACAGTCAATTAAGCAGCAGTACACTGAGAGCATTTTTGCAGCTTGGTGATTGAGTGCCGGCGCAGATCATTTTACCCACAATGTTCAGCAAAAAACATATTCTGCGCAGTCCGAAGGTGTTGAACTGAAATCTGAAACACAAGCTGTATTAACATGGGAATAAATGTAGAAACCAGAGACTGTGGAATGTCCTGCGAGTCCTGCAAGTCGAAGGAATGACAAGCAAAATAACCACTGGCAATGTGAAAGAGGGCGAGTACTGATTTGAGCTTACCTCAACTCTGAACAACATGAGAGCACAGGTTATCACTGATGACAGGTCATAGACATAGGAAATATACAAGAAGGTTACCTTGGCAACCAGAGCCTGAAACATCCCCTGGGAGAATGTCAAATGACAAGTGATGGGACAAAAGTGAATTGCTTTAAATGTGTACGCCTTTAAACGTTTGAATGTTAACAACGAGGGGTGGTCCACGTTGCGTCAGTGGGTTCCTCACCGCGTGATCCGCTGTCACGGCCGGTAGTCCTGCTGTGAATTGGGAAGGAATTTGTTACTGGCACTTTTTGTGCAAGTGATTGAATGGATTATTTGCATATATTGACAATGGTTATATTTGAAATGTTTCATTTTAATGAGATGGAATGGGTTTAGAGCAAAAAAAAAAAAAAAAAAGCAATTTGCTTTTGAAAAAGGCTGCCTCGAGCTTGTCCCTCCTGCCTCCTACCCATCAGCCTTAAAGTCATGCTTAGTGATGCTTAACGCAAATGCTTCAAGAGATGATGTCTGGAAATAGTTATAGAAATCAAACAAAGGACAAGCTTGGGGCCTTGAGGAAATCACTCAGATTTTTTTTTTTTTTTTAAAAGGAATGGATTGATACGTCCGCCGTTACCTTGGGCGCTCATCACAGCATTTTTTTTTTTCTTTTTTTCTTCTCCTCAAACTCAGGGCGATTTTACTGAGGCTGCCATGAAACTTTCCTACAAGGTAACGCTGAGCGAAAAAGTCGCTGAAGTTCAGTGACAGACGCGGGAGCCGCTGTGTAGTAGCTGGGGTTTGGTCAATATTTCCTCACAGGAAAGCTGGATATTTTGTGAATATGTTATACATCCTCCAGCAGAGATTTACGGTCAATATCAGTGTTCTCACAAAAGAATTGTTATATGTCCAACACAGCAGATATCTTAAGTTAATCACACAACAACTGTCAGCTGCTTTTCCTTACCTTCACCTTGAGAATGACACCGTATCAAGATTGCTGTTCATGTAATGCCAATTTTTGTAATTACTGGATACATTGTCGTTAGATTTTCCTGAACTCCCACCAACGCCGGCCTAAATGATAAACATTCACTCAGGAAATAGCTTTTACCCATAACTTCTGTGCAGAGGTTGGGCAGATGTTTAAAGCTGTTGCCAGTCATTTTACTGGAGATTTGTTTTTTATTAATTAATTTTATTTTACTTGAATAATCCCACAAGGGGGAATTACTTCTCTGCATTTGACCCATCCTTCAGTGCGCACACACATGCATAGTAAGTACACACAGCGCAGCAGTGGGCAGCTATCGTTACAGCGCCCCGGGAAACATTTGTGGGGCTGCCTTGCTCAAGGGTACTTCAACCGTGTTGAGGGTGGGGGGAAGCACTGTCCCCATGTGTGTCACAATGGAAGCAAGCGAGGCATTGCAAGTGTCCTGCGATTTACACGCAATCCAAGATCACTAACGTGAGAGCACATTGGTAATGGCTACACCAAACAGACCTCCGCTGTGTTATGCAGGCAGTAAGGCCTGGGTGAAGCAGCCTAGTATTTTGTTATACCAGAGGTGGCTGTAGATAGTGCCAGCGTGACCGGATGAGCCGCCACGCTGATGTATGTTTTTTTTGTTGTTTTTTTTTCTTGTGCCTCCTTTTTGCTGGCTGCTGAACAAGAAGCCGAGGCAAACACGTGAATCTGCAGACAGGAACGACACCGGAGGAAAAACACATTTGCAACACGCAAAAACACAAACAACACACGTGCTCCTCCAAAAACAGCAGACTAATTTGTGAGCGAAGCGGTCTCGACGGTGATGACGAGGCGCTCAGTTTGGGTGAGCACGTTTCCTATAGGCACTCTCAATATTGTGGCATTTTGACAAACCGCCTGCCAGAGCTGGTCCATCCACAGAAGAGGACACGAGCCAGCAGAGTGCGCCGGCAGTGAGCTCCTCTGGGGAGGAAATCTGCTCAGCGCCCTGGAAGGCTGCACAACTTCAATGTCAAGCCTTCGTTCCAAACACAATGGGCACTCAGGCCAAACTTTCAGCAAATCCACGAACCCAAAATTAGAGCTCTCTTTCGCAGAGAGGGCGCGATAAGCCGATGAGGCAGTTATCAGGGAGTAGAGTCAAATTAGGCCTTTTCACTGGAGCGGTGAGTTTACATGAACTGCTAATCAAGAATCTGGGAAGGCTGTGGCATTTTGTCGAGTTTCATCCGAGCGTCTGATGATTTGAGCGTACTTTGCATGTTTCTTCGACTACCGAGCCACACTGAGCTTGTTTTTCTGTCGTCAGGAAAATGTGAGGACATGCCGGCTGGCAGGAGGTTATTTTAGAATTGTCAACTAAGCTACAAGGTCTATTAAAAAGGAAAAAAAATGTAAATTATTTCTAAAATAGCACAAGTATCCGCTTACTGCAATAAATGCATTAGAGTTTGTTTGTTTTTTTTCGAGTAAATTAATTATACGCTCTTTTGACAGCCTGTTGAATTTCATGTAAACTATGTGGTGCTGCTCTACGAGGACTAGAGATTTTCCATCTTCTGGCACCCAAATATTTGAATAATCTATCGAGCTTCGTGAAAATCAGATATGATGAAAATGCCTCATCAAACTGATCAAACCGCGGGCTAATTTGAATATCAAAACAAGCTCAGATGAAAACGGAAAACGTTGCTTTTTCGACATCAGAGAAGAAAATTTTATTTGGCAAACCCATCTGTCTGTCTGTCTGCCTGCCTGCCTGCCTGCCTGCCTGTCTGTCTGTCTGTCTGTCTCACCCCGTTGATGCCCATCATTCCTGCTGAATCCAGATATTTGGACATGTTTGTTATGGCTGAAGTGTATCACTCACTGAGAGTCTGCCTCGCTGCATCGCATGAATTAATGATGACTGAAGGAGAGATCGGAGAAGGGACAGGGATGGAGGGGCGGAGGGCTGCAGAGAGACAACAGAACAAAAGGACAGGAAAGAGGAACATGAGTCAGAGATTAATCAGACTCATCTTCAGAGACAAAATGGGGAAAGGGATTGAGACAGGGAACGAGACGGAGAGAGGGAGCAGCCGCTCTACAGAGGGTTGTTTTTTGTTTTGTTTTTTTCTTTTTGTTTTTTTTCCCTTTGGCTTTTTTTTTTGTGGCGGAATCATCATGGAACACATTTGATTACAAGTGTCTCATTGAAAAACATGGCTTTTCATAAGTGTGCAGCCAAACGCTTCAATCACAGCCGCATCAACCCATCTTGCGTCCCGGCGGCTGTAATGAATACTAACTTTCACGTCTACATGATTCATCACATCTGACATAGGGCTGGAAATGATGACCCCCCGTTTCAAGATAATGGATCCAACTATTTTTTTGAGGGCTTTGCAATTTGTTTGCCTCTTGTAACATCTTGGTGACATTTTACCATGTTTCATGCTATGCCAGACAGGTCGGACCCATTTATGATTGCAATGACTTAACCAGGAGGCTAATCGGTGCTCATGTTTTTAAGCGTCCACACAGACAGGCAGCCGAAAATGGCCTCAAGGTTGAGTGGCGGGCTTTGTACCGAAAGGTTGGTGGAGGCAAACGCAATTGATCACAGATCCTCACATCAAGGTTAACGTGTAGATCGCTGCTTCACTGAAAGTTTGTATTCACGGCACAAGTATGTAATTCACTTTTTCAACAAATTGCAAACATTTTAAGCCTTTTGTGGCTTTAGTCAATCCTTGCATGTGCTATTTATGAAGGCAGTCTGTTCACTTCATCATCCTTTTTTTTTTTTTTTACATCACAGATCATTAATTCACAGTGGTGTTTTCCTGTCAAATTTATGACAGAACGATAGTGGATTATCTTTTCAACCTGTCGCACATGCGTGCAGTGTGCCTGCACGGATGGGTCAAATGCAGAAGTAATTTCGTTGTACATTCATGTTTAATAACAATAAAGTTCCTTTCCTTTCCAGACACCCGGAAAACCTCAGACCCAAATCCTATGTCCCGCTCTCAAGTTTCTTCCATTATCATAACCAGAAATACTTTATTACTCTCAGAGGAAATCATATGTTAATAGTCTAAGTTTTCTTCATGTCAGTGTAAAAAAATATAAGATACAGGAAGGAGGTGCTAAGATGTAACCAATATAACAATATTAAAAAATAGAAATTGAAACAATATGAACAGTATGAACAATATCTCAGTAAATCAAACATATAAACAAATCAATGGAGTACATGAAGTAGAAAAGAAATGTAAAGTGTTTCCTAGAACAGAGAAGTATGTAACAGAGACTAGCATTAACAACATGACAATACAGACATGAGTATATTTACAGTGTGCAAAACAGGGCTTTGTGTATTTATGTATTTAAAATGTGTTTTTGCCACAACTGCCTGCACATGGTGGGAACTGCTGGGTCTCTGTAGATGTGTAAAAGGCTGGGCCCAGACCTGCTCTATATGAAAAGTGCCCCATGATACCCTCTGTTATGACATGGCCTGACTGTATAAATAAATATCTATGTAAATATGGATACAATTGAAGCAAATTGAATTTTGGGGGGTGAACGTTTCTCCAAGCCTTGCGCAAATTGCCTCCTAGCACTCCCCGTCTGATTTTACTGAATATCTCGGGGGAACTGCCAAATTTAGCCCCAAATTTACCTGCCTTTTCACCTCAGAGTTGAAATATATTCAAGCTGCAAGACTCATGACGGCATCCCCCCACCGCTCTGCCACCTGACCGGTCGACGTTTCTTGAAAAATAAATCGGGCAGCGGATAAATGGAAAAAAATATAGTTTTAAAGCGGAAAGTTCAGCAATTACTTTCCGCTAATAGTTTTTGTCAACTCTTGAAGTAGAGTGTAGGTTCAGACAGACAAAGGACCTGGAGAGCAGACGCGAGGCCTTGCAGGTGTCATAAACAGTTAAATGAAAAGGGGGGTTCGGTACAGGGGAGGTCACTCAGCGGGAGCAGCGGTACAAAATCAGCAGGCAAAAATGTTATCCAAAAATACAGGCAAGGTCCAAAATCCAGAGAGCGCACAGCTCAGGCAGAAGTGCAAAGACGCGAGGCGGAAAAATGAACTGAAAAATTGAACTCAACTTGGAGCTGTTGTATTAATGTTTTTTCTAGCCTTAACTAAGTTCATTAAATACACGTCATTTTGTCTTATACTAGCGGCACTTTGCACTCGACTGTGAGCCAGTTTTGTCCTCTTAAGACCTAAACAATTACTTGATTATCCACCTCGTTGTCGGGCATGATTCATTAAAACTATTTGGCATTGTGTTCTGAGCAAGGAAAAGTGCATTATTGTCACCATGCTGTTTGTGAATGTGCCAAATTTGTCCAAGTGTAGTTGCTTGGCTGGAATTTCTTTTGAAATGTGAAAATAAGAATAAAGGTTAATTATTAGAGGGCGCTGACTCCAAGGGTCTAGTTCCTATGCAACACTATCAATATCAAATTACCTTTTTAAGACTCGCACAGCATGAAACAATGTTTAGAGGAGTGCTAGCTAAACAAAGTTTTCTGTTATGAGCAAAGCAACATCTCAAGGCACTTCCTGAACATGTTGAATGACATGACATTTTGAGAATGTCACTCAGTGTAAATGTTTTAAAAAATCCATTTATAAACCAACTAATGAAAAAGCACTTGGAGTAAAGGTCAACCTGTGTTCGTAATTCTGCAGGTTTGGGTTTGAGGATAGTTCATGCCACTAATCCCCACCACCACCACGGACTTTAAATCCATTCCTCACGATTCTCAATCCATCCGTGAGAAACTGCTTTTCAACAAGTTTTCAGATCTTTTATATCTATTTATTTTATTATTCTTCTGAAAATATCATTATACCAGGAACAAATGCAAGAGGAGGTTCTATGCTAGTCAGCCGTCACCGTTGCAGTCGTTGAGACATCTGCGCTTTCTTTTTAGTTTGTGTTATTGGACGGCCTCGGTCTCATATAATCTAATGTGGTTATGCTTATGTTTCCAGGTTACCTCGCGCTGGTAGAAGTGGGCACGGCAGCCCCTCCGACACAGAGCACCTGGGCCTAATGATAAATAGCCAAATCCCTCTCATGTTCTTGTTCTCCTTCTCTCTTGCAGCTTGTAGATGCGGCTTTGTTTTGTTTGACCTTATTTTATTGGTATTTATAATGTAAATGTATAGGTTGAGACTAATTTATAATTGGCCATTTTTCACAACTTTTGATTCTACCTTTTATATTTCACCTTAAAAAGTGTTTGGTGTAATTCTTTTTTCAGCACAACCTCACAACTGCGACTTTACAAATGTGACTTGGTATTTCTTCCATTTTGACATTTAAACATTGGCCCTCTAGTCACACAAAAACATAAAATCTGAGGAGGAAAAGTCAGATTCTTTCCTGCGAAAACCACAAACATGTTTAAGGAACCATTTTTATAACTTAATGCCGATATAAATTGTAAATTTCAAAAACTTGTGTACAAATTTAGCAAGCACAAAAGTTATTTACCACTATTTTCCTTTCCCATGTGCGCCATAGCCGAGTTAGTTTATGACAGTTTATGAAAAAAACTATTTTCTGTGTGTAATCATCTGTCATATCAAGTACTCTGTTTGCCATTTTGTGTCTTGCTCGAATGACCTACTCCAAATTTCCCAAGGGCAGCGTCTAATTTGGTGAGATTTGGGCCCGAGACACGTTCAATGTGAAATACACTTTGAGTAAACTGGTGAGCGGCGCGCTCCGAGCCAAGCAGCCAATAGCGTCGCGTAATGAAAGGCACATCAAAGCACAAAGCAAGAAGTACCCATCATGACATCATCATCAAAGACATATCAAAGGCAGCGACGAGCGGGCGCCGACTGCACCAGTGAAATACAATGGAGCTGAGTGGACCTGCGTGGGGAGGAATACAATTAACAGTGACCTTATTCAGCCCATTTATTTTATTATCTCTATCATTTTATGTGCGGTCTCTTGAATTCTGGACACTATTAGCGACCAGAATTGGCTATAAACTGGCAATAAACACCAATAAAAAAAAGGTCTACTACTATATATTGGTCCAAGTTGGGGACCACATTTGCCGAAGTTACGTGATTAAAAAGACAGTCCTCTGTACACACTTCTGCCATTTAAAACTAGCTCACCTTGCTTATTCACTGTGAAACTTTCAAGAGATTGTGATTGTTTACTAGTGTTTATAGGTTTGTTAGTGTGGAAAAGCCGTTTGCTGTTCAACTTAGTAATGAAAAGGTTTTGGTTTTTTTTCTTCCCATTTTTAGCCATTAGCTTGTCACTCAAAGATAGACTGAAGAGCGAAAGAGTGTAACTGACTCAGTAAAAACAAAAACAAAACAATCCTCACCATAATTTAGTCAATATAATAAAGCCTTTAATGGTAACATTAGCTTAACAGTTACAGTAGGTGACATCATGTTTACATCATCTGATTAATTCCACTGGTGTAAATATGACAATGTTCGTCAGGCTGCAAGCGTCTGGTCTTTCGACGTACACCAAACTCTTAGCAGGGACGTCTTTGTGATCATCTTTAAACTCTAAGAATACATTTGTATTGTTATATTTCAGTATCGATATTTACTTGATATAACATAATTAGAATGGGCATTGTTAAGATTTTATGGTACTCCTAATTTTACCACTACTTTTTATCGATACAGTATTTTATCAGTGCTCTTATCAGTGCTTTTGATGCCTATTTGAGAGAATAATTAAGAACAGAATGAACAATTCATCACGCATCATGCATACAACCATTCTTCGAAAAGAGTCTGGAAATCTGAATTAGCCATGCTTTGATCAATTCACTATGATGCAAGTATAATGGGAGAGTAGAAAAAAAATGAACAGCCAACTCATTAAATCAATTCCTATTTAGTGGCCATAACGTCAACAGAGTATTCAAAAATGAAAACAAATTGAATGATTATTTTCAGCAATAACAAAGACACACGGGCGACGTGCTTGATCATGCTGCAGACTACTAAAGGCCAGCTGTTAGTAGTTCTTATGTGGAAAGATCAACTTGTCTGCCTTCTCTGGCAGAAGTCAGAACTTTTCCTGGTTTATATTGTTTCCTGCAGTCGGAAACACTCTCTTGCTAGGGATGGAGGAGGCTTGAGCAGAGAGGTGGTCCGCTGCTATGACGGGAAAAGGCGCTCTCCTCTCCCACAACCACATCAGCGGACGTTCAGTCATGGGGATGAGAAGCATGTCTTAGTAGACCTCCACCTCTTGATAAACATGCTTGCTTTTTTAGCTGGACTGTTAATCTGAATGTCGTCTTCTCCTAAAAACAGCTCCTCAAAGGCACAACCTGATTCGTAGAAGGTCTGGCTCCATCATTTCCTCCCCGCCTGCCTTCTTCTCTTGTCGCTGCTGCTCTGTGCAGTTCTGCTGTGGATCCTCTGCCCTGTTCCCATTTGCCTCAAGAGCTTTGGTCCTCATTCTTTCCCGGGTGCTTTTCGCACCCTGCTAGCGGTCTGAGAGGTTCCTCCGCACGTCTTCTTTAATGGTAGTGACAAACTTTGTGTCCTCTTGCTTCTCAAGCTTTTTGGAGGATAGTCATGATCTGTCCACAGGTGGCATTCTTCTCTGATTTATACAGTATTCTCATAAGGTGGACAAACTCCTCTGCCTGATGGTAGTCCTCACCCTTTAGGTGTTCTAGGTTGTCTTTGGTCATGGCCTGTCTCAGACCTGGGTTCTGAAACGACAACACAACGTAGCACACGCCTTATCACTGCACGTCTGATTACTCGATTAACTTGTTGTATTTGTGGATTTTAATAAACGGAAAGTCAAATCTCTGCCACAGTTGGCAGTTTGCACACTGTTTGGAGGACCTTTTGATATGCTCTGCCCCGACTTGCTGTAACAGTCAGATAGGAGTCCTGACTGACGCTGGTCCATGCAGCTGATATGATGGCCAGCATGGTACTCCTTTCAACTCAGTGATCACATGGACCTTTTTTTAACTTTATACCGGCTAGGAATTAATGTGTAACTGAGGCAACTTTCATAGGGAGGGGACATATTTGGAGTTAAGTGTCTTGCTCATTTCCCTACAGTAAAGAATAAATAAATAAATAAATAAATAAATAAAATGTGATTTTAATGTGAGAGGTGTCTCTATATTTTGGTCATCCCACTCAAATGCATTCAGGTGACAACATATCAGGGACATGTCTCAGAATAGTCCAGTTCATTTCAAAAGCACCACAAACTGTAATGATTTTCAAGCGCATTTAATAAATAGGTGAAGTGCGGTCCTTGTGCATCAATGCAAATCTCATCTTTAAATTGTACACTGTATCAGACCCTGGCACTCTAGGTATCAATTACATGCCATGCGAAATACATACAAGAATCATTAATCTCATATGATTGTTGTATTCTAGGTGCCGCGGTTAGCGCTGTTGAGACTACAGTTGCAGATTCTGGATTTTTTCTTTCATTTATTGATCAACATCCAGGGAGTTATAAAATAAATAGTTTGGTTGCTCTGGAAATTCCTTATCATCACATACATGATATGAATTCTTATTCTCAGAAGAAATGCACCTTGCTTGTTTGTCCTTCTTTTGAGTATCTTTTTTTTTTTTTTTTGCAATGGCGTGGGTGTATGTTTAAGTTTGAGTGCATTCATTACTGTAAACATTGCCATAAGGCCCGACTCTTTCCACTAATCATAGCAGCATAAATCTATTTCCTCATAGCCTGCTGGGAAAAAAATAAAATAAAAAAATGCTCCTTTCAAAATGTGCCACTCATTGCCAGCATCTTTTACTCTCTCAATACAGAATTTTCACATAAGATGAAAAGGAAATATGAGATTGGTCAATATCAAAGTGTTTTTTTTTCCATGCCTTATGAGGACGAATTACCACATATAGAGGAGAGTATGATTTTAATTACCTGGGAAAAATGCTGTAATGGTTAATGTCTCATTCACTGTCAAACTTACCATAAAACAGGCTTTATATCTCAGCGGTTAGGCGACTGAAAGGCTGCATGCATGTGTGTTTGATTCTGGCTCCTGGTGTGAACATGAGTGTTTGTTCTCCTATTTTCCAAAAGCACGCTGCTGAGGCTTCCAATAAAGTATTAAATCACATATACGGTATGTACAGTATATGCAGGATTTGCACATTTCCATATCTCCTAACAACATTTGGATTTACTTTCTGGCGTCAAAAGAAACACACTGCAGGTTTTCCACAGATGTCCAAATATAAACAGCTAGTGCTGATGAAATGAAATGTTAAGTCAGCTTACAGAACAAAAGATTTTTTTTTTTTTTTCCTGAGAGTCAGATGAGAGGAAAAGTTTGTTTAGATATGAAGTTACAGTCAGGCTCACAATGTACTTTTTTCCTTTTGCCCCATTTAACCTGAGAACTTTTTCACTCAGTACAAGACAATAAACAATACTTTAGACCTGTGTTTCTCAAAGTGGGGGCTGCCAGGGGACACTAAGGGAGGGGGGCTCATCAAATTAGAGGGAAGATGAGAAAAAAAATTCCCCCTCAAATGTTTTCAATAAAATCAAATGGTCACTAATTGTATGTGCATGATTGCCTGCCATGACGCTGCTCTGCTCCTTACATAGCTTGCTTGCAAGCAATTAGCTGTTTAGTGGTGCAGAAATGGATGATTTTATGAAAAAGAAAAGACCCAACAAGCAAGCTGATAGTCCAGCCTGCTGCCATGAGACCCTCTCAAATGAGTGTTTACAACCATCTAAACTTCAGCGTCACATGATACAAAAACAGTCGACCTTTTAAAACCGAAGGAAGAGCATCTGGACAGGCAGTTGGCTACATAAATGCGGAAAGCAGAGAGGGCCCTGAAGGCATCATTTTTAGCCTTGTACCAAATCTGGTTGTGGTAAAATGACACTGTCAGAGAATTGCTTGGTGAGGATGCTGCCAAGAAAACTGATGCTGTATCACTCCGATAATTCCATGAGCCAGCAGATTAGCACCTTAGCTGGACGAGAGCGCAGATTTATCCAGTGTTGCCCGACTGCTTGTGTAGGTCAGACTCATTTCACAGGAAAAATATTATTTTGTAAAGTGCTTCAAAGAAGAACCACTGAGAAAGATTTTTTTCAAGTTTTGGATGATTGCATTGAATCTAATGGACTAGACTGGACTCCTT
>CAAKHG010028658.1:5288-26545 GCA_901007715.1 Dactylopterus volitans
GTGTTTTCCCCCCCCCCCCCCCCCCCCCCCCCCCCCCCCCCCCCCAGGAACGACATGCTCGAAGTGGCTGACTGGACGGTGGTGGTGGGCACCGTCAGCATTGCCCACAACTCGCCGGGGAGACGCTACAGGGCGCTGCAGCTCCTCTACCACCCTCGCTTCAACAGATACAACAACGACTACGACGTGGGCCTCTTGCGCACCATCGCTGACATCGACATGGAAGGTGAGGGGAGGTGACGCGAGTAGCAGCACCACTGCGTACCTTGTCCCACATGTTGTAGACCAGTAGGCCTTCGAAGGATTCCAAAAAAAGCAAATAAAATATGGCAAATTTTTAAAAAAATGCATGTAAATGGGGTGACCATTTACATGCATTAGTGCGACTAGATGTGAGGGACGCCTTGCAACATAACCCAGCACAGCTCAGCCGCATCACAGATTACAGTCCTAACAACAAACATTAAAATACTGTCAACACCTGTGTAAAAATCCAACATAAAACTTCTCCTGAAGGGAGAATTTTTATATTATATTATATATTATATTTTATATTATATATATATATATATATATATTCTTGTGGAGCGGTTCGGAGGGGGAAAACAAACACACTAAATCTGTAAAAAAAAGTCGCCCGCTTGTAAACGCAGAGATAAACGCTACATCCTACAACGTGGAGGAACTTGGCACGCAGGAAATGATCTCGCATTGTGATACGGCATAATAACCTTTATCTTTTTATGATGTTGACCCACAATGCCTCTTGCAGGCGGGGTGCGACCGGCGTGTTTGCCCAGGCCGGGCGAGTCCTTCCCTCCCGGTGCACCGTGCTGGATCACAGGATGGGGATACGTCCAGGAAGGAGGTATATTATGCTGACATGAACCTCTCCGATATTGCGATTATGTCAGTTGTCTTTGGTTTCTTTGGCTCCCTCTTTTGCCCTCATTCACTGTTGTCATTGATTTATTTCAATTTTGTGACATGAGACATATGGAACATGTGGGGGGGGGGGGGTAATTAACACATTAAAGCAGAAATACTAAGCCTGTGGGAATGTAATTTCAAGTTATTATCTGTGCTTTTGCCCAAAAAAGGCTAATTTTTTTTTTTATCTTAAAAAAGGTTTGCATAGTTGGGCCTAATAAGTTGGTAGGTGCACATTCATTCTAGTACAGGATCCTTTGTATAGACGTGCAACTTAGAAAAACAAAAACAAAAAAACATTAATCCTATGACATTTCAGAAAATAATTATTTAAGATGCAATTCCAGCGTTCAAATTCAGCGATGACAGAAAGCGAAAAGAAAACTTCTCCCCCATAATTTGCTCCTGCGGGTTTTAATTACTTCGTTTGCGAGGACATTTCTTTTCCGCGCTTGTTGCTTCAGGTCTTTCCGATTGATTTTTTTTTATACAACGCAGGTTTTCTCTCTCTTCACCTCCCTCTAATCCGGACAATTCTTTATTTATTCCCCCCCCCCTCTCTCTGCCTTGACAGGTTTTGTGTCAGATGAGCTGAGACAGGCTCAGGTCAAGGTGATAGCTCAGTCCGTGTGCTCCCACCCGAGCGTCTATGGCCTGCACCTGACTCCTCGGATGATTTGCGCCGGGAACATGGACGGAGGAGTGGATTCCTGCCAGGTACGCCGCCGCCTGCGCGACACCTCCTCAATAAACCCGCGCTGACACGGGTTTGCGAGAGGTCGCGGCGGCCTCGCGATCGATCGCCGGCCCGCGCTCGCATCGGCTCGCCATCAGCTATTCCAAAACCTGATTGACAGCGCGTGCTGAAAGACCTGGTTTCTCTCCGAAGGGGGACAGTGGCGGACCCCTGGTGTGCGAGACGGCTGGTGGGGACTGGAGGCTGGCGGGGGTGGTGAGCTGGGGCGAAGGCTGCGGACGGCGCCATAAACCTGGCGTCTACAGCAGAGTAACCCAACTCATCCATTGGCTGGGACGATATATAGAGGTGCTGCAAAGTGATACCTTTTAGCCCCACCCACATGTTTAAAGCCCGCCCTTCCATCTGCACCTGTGTGGGCATAGTTAGAAATGTATCTCCATGCAGATGCTCATCGGCTTAATTGAAACAGGAAATTATTACAGCCTAGAAAACGGATGACTTGTAAGCTTTACATCCAACCATTTCCCCCCCAAACATGAATAAAAACTCAATGATTCAGCTCATTCCTGTTGGGATCGTCATATAAAAACCAAAAACGCAAGGTACTACCTCGTCCCATGACCCATTGTTCAGTTCAGGGTGTAACAAATCCCAGGATTTCCACATTCTGATTAATTATCTTGCAAGATGCTCAAGTGAGCAGCGGCGGGGAAAGAGTGAGACAACAAATGCAAAAACTACTTCACAAACATGCTGCAAACACTGAAACTAGTTAAGAGTGCTCTGTGTTTTTGTTACTAGCAGAAGAATGAGCAAGCGAGAAACGTACGTGCCCAACATGCCATTCGCTGACATTTAGATGGTATCTGTCTCAATTCTCTGCAGCAAGAAAACCCGAGGACTCGGAGGAGACCGCGACAAAGGCCGTGACTGGGACCGCCCCAGAACCCGCCCGCCCACTTTAAAAACCGCAAATAAAGACGTCACTGCTTATATTTCTCTTTCATGACTAATTTGTTAATTCTATTTCAATTTGGTGAGGTGTAGGTCAATGCAGAAACTTGCATATTCACATTGCACACAGGCTGTATAAAATTTTCCAAATTAAAAAAAAAAGGCCTCTTCCAATCTTACACTCCTCGGATGCATAGAAACTTGACACAGTTTTGTCACCACCGTCTGACACACTAGGGACATTTGTATTTAGAATAACTGTGTAAACCAATTAAAATAAGATACTGAAATTTGTTTATTTATTGTTAATGCCATGTCCAGTTTTTGCCAGTTTTCTCCTTTAATGTTGCACTGTGACTAGCTGTATTTTGTACGGAAGCCGAGAAGGGCCATACATTCATACATTATGTTTCCTTCGTTTTGATAACGAGTTAATTATCTCGAGAAAACAAACGAAATTAACTCGTTATCACGGGAAAACGAAGGAAAGCGTAACTCGTAATCAAGGGAAAACGAAGAAAATATAATTAATGAATGTATGGCCCTTCTCGGCTTCCGTAATTTTGGCTAGCCGCGCTTCTTTAGATGAGTTTTGTTAGTCACTCAAATAGTCACGTAGGCCCGGCTGCCGTGCGTGCGTGCGTGCGTGCGTCGGTCACGAGGGCGCACGGTGCTCGGAAGTCCCGACTCAATAACAAACTTTGGCCATGGCAGCGTTGAGGGGGGGTGTAGCCGAGAGCGACGCCGGAAAAGTGGGAGTGTAGCTCGGCGCCGCAGCGTAAAACAGGAGTCTTACCGGGCGGAGTAACTGTCCTCAGCTCACCCCGGACGCGACGACAGCTCCTCGGACCCGCGGCTCCTGAGGCGCCCGCCTGCCTCCCACCTCCTCATCCGCCGAAAGTCAAAAGAACATCTGTCCCACTTCAGCTAGCAACAAAACCGCAGGTGGGGAGGAGCTGCCGGCGAGCGGGAAATGTGTTCGGCGATGAGCAGAGTGAAGTCTGCTCGGCGGGCTCTGGCTGTCGCGGCTCGCCTCGCGGGCACCGGGGGCTCCGCTTCCCCGGTCGCCCTGAACAACCGCTCCTGTGCGGGCGCGAGTGGTCGCGAGGTCCCGCTAGGAGCTTTCGCCAGATGGTACTGCTCCAGGAAGGTGGCGACGGACGGGCTGCTCTTCAGACAGGTAGCGTTAATATCTATTAATATATACATATATTTTTTTGTTTCATACACCCGTTTGCTATTGAGTAATAATTACTCAGCGTTAGCCGCTAGCTTACGTATCACTTAGCTTAAGTACACTGGCGCTGCTAGCTTGAGGGCCGTGCTGGTAAACTTTTAGAACGCTAACCGATTATGTGCGTTCCTGGGTTCGCTCGCTGTGCGACATTGCTAAAACGGTTGAGCGCGTGTTTATGACGCGGACGTGAGTGAAGCTGAGCTGTGTGTGTGTGTGTGTGTGTGTGTGTGTGTGTGTGTGTGTCCTTCCTGAAACCGTTACGTCGCACTGTTACGCTGGACTGCGCGCCCTTTGCCCTGCAACCAGGGATGAATAAAAACTACACGAGTTTAAAGGTGCACCTGTTTGCTTACCCTGCGCCCTCTCCACCTTCAGGCTGCCTCCATCATTGGAAGCCTTGAGCATTTACATGACGTGAAAACATAATCTGCTGGGTTACAGAACAAATATGTGGTCTAAACATTTTCCTGTTCACACTTAAAGTATGTTCACAGTAACCACTAACCTCCCCAAAAGCCACGAAGTAGCTCCACACGATGATCTCTGTTCCATCACCTTCCTCTCTCATGCACGCGCGCACACACACACACACAGACACACACCTCAGGTTGGTGAGGAAGACGGGCGTCGTTTCTTGGCTATTTATTGCTGACTCACTGCCGAGCCTTTTATCCGTCTTTGTGTTTAGCTGTTTGAGAAGGAGAGCAGCACCTACACCTACCTGCTGGCTGACGCACAAACCAAGGAGGCAGTGATTGTGGATCCCGTGCTGGAGACTGTCGACAGGGACCTGAAGCTCATCCACGAACTGGGGCTCAATCTGAAACTGGCAGGTAGTTAACGTGAAACTAAGGGTGCTTTTCCACTACATGGCACCAGCCCTACTCTGCTCTGCTCTGCTCTGCTCTACTCGGCTTTTTTTGGTTTCCCACTTGGAAAAATGTACCCGTTGTCCAACAAGAACCTCTAAACCGTTAACGTTATCCTATGAACGCCAATATAAAATGGACGTTTATTGCAACGTGATGTGTGGAAAACCTACAGCAGGCCGAAGCCTTCACATACGTCACAGTCGTCATGACAAACCTGTGTGAGAATCATCATTCTGGAGGGTGGAATCAAAGCTCGGCCGGCGTCTCACCCTGCGTCTTGTTTGCGACAGTGAACACACACTGCCATGCGGACCACATCACCGGCACGGGGCTGATGAAGAAAAGGTTGGTGGGCCTGAAAAGCGCCATCTCCAAATTCAGCGGCGCCGCCGCAGACGTCCTTCTCTCAGAGGGAGACGAGATCGCCTTCGGGAAACATGTAAGAAGGGAGAGACGTGCGGCACGTGACATCACACCAGAGCAATGCCACGTGCCCTGATTTATTCATTTATTTTTTATAGGAAGGTGGTTTGGTTCAGATCCACCAATCGGTCATTCATCTCCCGACGTGGATTGATAGAACAGACTTGATATTACTTGAGCTGGCGTTTATCTGTTCTCAGTGTCTGACGGTGAGGGAAACGCCGGGACACACCGACGGCTGCGTGACGCTGGTCTCGGGGGACCGCAGCATGGCTTTCACCGGGGACGCTCTGCTCATCCGAGGCTGCGGCAGGACGGACTTCCAGCAAGGTAGACGCCTGCGCTTCCCACGCTCTAGGAATCTCACCGCATGTTTCCAAAACTTTCCAGCTTTTATTTTTGTAATGCTTCTACATGAGCACAGGGGGGCAGCGTTGCACCTGCTTCCTGTTGCATAAGCCTCTCAAATATGTTCCCTCTCTACATCAGGCTGCCCCAAGAGGCTCTACAACTCAGTTCATCAGAAGATCTTCACCCTGCCTGACCAGTGCCTCATCTACCCGGCACATGACTACTTAGGTTGGTATAAAACATGCGCATCTGAGCATTTGTATGTCTGCGTCTTCAGTCTGTGAAATAACAGCATTAAACGTCATATCTGGCCATGCCGGCTTCCACCGATATATCCGCGCATGCGCGGCAAGTGTCCGTTTGCAAGGCTTCACCCGTTTCCGCGTCTGCCAGCACCGTGTGATTTCTCTGCAACAAACATTCGCTTGGGTAGATGAGTGAGTTTCAGCACCGGGCAAACATGGACGCCACGGTTTTCCATGAGTGACGTATTTGCCCGGGATCTGTCCCTGCGTGTCAGGTCGGATGGTGTCTACGGTCGGCGAGGAGCGCAAGTTTAACCTGCGCTTGACCAAGAGCCTGGAGGAGTTTGTGAACATCATGGATAATCTGAATCTCCCAAAGCCTGCCAAGATAGGTATGAAATACTCCAACCCTGACACGAGTCTACGGGGTGACGAACATAATTCTGCCTTATGTTTCCAAGGCCTCACTGCACAGACTCCCATGCGGTTATTGAAACTCCTTTCTAATTTCCGCTGCATCTCTGAAAACAGCCTCTCTTTCTTCTCCTCTGCAGATGTTTCAGTTCCCGCTAATCTGGTCTGTGGAATCCATGATGCTTAAATGTCCCGCAAGAGGGAAAGGACTGATAAAATAAATGCAAATTAGCAAAAAGAGTAATTTTTACACGCTGGTTTCCAAACGGGATTAACGGGAAAAAAATTGTTAGCCATGAAGTGCTTTCTTGTGTTTTGCATGTAAAATCTAAATATGTACCACTGATGTCATTCAGAGTGCTGCTAACCGACGTGATTGTGATCATGTTTGAAATAAAGATGGAATCTTATTTTTTTAAACACAGCATTTGCAACGAGTGCGACAATTTTCTTGTACTTTGGCGAGATCAAAATTTTGAATGCTTTTGGCTCCTTACGCAGCTGCACTTTAACTGATCGTTTATCGGAAGAGGCAATTTTAAAAGGAAGAGAGCTCGGGGAGGAATGTTCCATTCACGGGTCGGTTTAGTATTCATGAATGCTTAGCCTAGACAATTGAGTTCTTCCACATGGCCTTTCCAGTGATTCCGGTCTCCTCGAGCCAAGGCCTCACACACACACACACACACCCACACACACTCACTCACCGACATCCCTCAGTCTGCTGCCAGCCTTCGCGGCTTTTTGCATAGCAGGAAAATGGAGCTACACAATTTGCATTCGGAGTTGCTCAGGGCCGCGTCTCTGTTGCGAGGAGAAAAAAAAAAAAAAAACGCAGCCACGTGTTTCTCAACTCTCCTCCGTCAGAGCGCAGTAGACGAGGCGGGCGTCTCATTATCGCAGCGAGACATGATTAGAAGCGTCCGTGCCAAGTATCAACAAGTCCGCCTCCAGACTGACAGATGTCCTGCATGCACTTCTAGCAGCTCACCGGTGCTGCCAGTAAGACAGGTTTGTTTGGGAGTGTCGGCCTCTGACTCAGCCGCAAGCTCCCGCCAGACCGACCTGTGCGTGCTGTGTGTGAGAACCCTGAGTGATCCCAAGGTTTAGAAGCCCAGAGACGGTTCTACATCAGATTTCTACTCTCTACAAGCTCTGACTTGGGTATTCAACACTATGTTTCTGCGGTGGATTGACATCTTCCAGAATTACAGTAACTTGGTCCAAATGTGAACTCAGGAAACATCACCAGACAAGTCGATTAAGGAGGGGGATGAGTTTTCGTGGTTTGATGGCTTTTTTTTTTTTGTAGCAATGTCAAGATATCTCAATTCGAAGATCAGTGTGATCGGATCGGCGCCAATGCCGGGCCGATTCAGATTGATCATCGGCTATCTTATGACGTCCACATCATATAGTTTCTTTCAGTCACTTTAATTATTCAGCGATAAAGTTACGCTCAATCGCATGAGTTAAAATATTCAAAAATTGATAAATTCACAGACAGAGCCGAGTCTATGGCATAATGTGTGCTCCTAGTTTTAGTACCTAAGTTTTGCCAGGGCCCTAACTTCTAATTATTTCTTTACTGCTGCTTTTACGAAAGAATCTGAATTACTGCTCCACTAGGTATACAAATTATGAATGAACATAGAGCGTATCTGTCCACTTTTCATGGTTATGTCTCATTTGGTGCTGACTGAAGCATCGAATTCCACAGCGTGTGTGACGCTGAGGCTGAGAAATGCAAATTCTTTCACTCATTTGACAACGGTGACATCACTGGTTGTTTAGGGGAGAACCGCTGGCCGTTGCATCATTAGGATTTGTAATCTCAATCTCAGAGCTTCCAGGGGGCGTAGTTTAACTCGGAAAAAAAAACAAACAACCACAGCTGTATCACAGCTGGGCGCGCTGTCGGTCATCCCCGCGAGCTAGCCGGGCCGTGGTGGAAGCATTTGGTGTCAGAGGTTTTGCGATGCAATGCTTCCTGGTACATGCGGGAGAACTCGGCTCTCTCACCCACTATTGCCAACGCAGGGCTGTATTGCTTGCATGACTAAATCGTGCAATTTTCTGTTGGTGTAAGATGATAGCTATCGCGCGCGCACACACACACACACACACACACACGCCAGCTGCTCGCGGCACACCAGACCAACAACATTATGGGGCAGCCTCCTCGGCTTCACCTTGTGTTCTCCTCTTTCAAAAAAAACAAACAAAAAAAAACAGGAGGCGTTTGTGTGCGCGATCGCTGTTGCCAGTTAGCTGAGGACATGTTTTAGTGGCACAGTCCCCCTCCGCGCAGAATAGTGCCGTTGTCCCGGCCCTGTTTTGCTGCTGGGAAGTTGAGGTGCCAGCTGTCCTTTCACCCAGCCTGTGTCACCCATCTGCCAGCCTTCTTTCAGGCTTCCCCTCGGCCCACTTAACGCTGCGCCACCGTGAACCTGCTGCCCATTCTCTCTCACACCGGCCGCATGTCACTGGAGAGAATATATCACTATCAGCTCATTCACAGGGAGGCCGCTCAGGGTGTTAAAGCCCTCAGAGTTACGAGAGCAGATTTTAGCCAGTAGACCTTAAATAAGATACTTTATGCATCTTATTGTAGCGCGGAGAAGCCTCAACCCCTTCTAGCTCCTGCAACGCTAACGTGTGGCTTTTGCCATTCTTGCAGTCCGTTGAAGAATCTGTAGTAGCATTTCCACGGGAATTTACGGCTCTGCGGTTCACAACGCGGCGTTTACAGTGACCGTCTAATTCTTTATGGCATTTTAAGCTCCAGAGAGATCAATGCAAGTCTGCCATGGCGACTTAAAAGTGTGTTTGTGGTCGGGGCGCGCAGTGGGAGCACTCCGTTTCTGTGCATTCGCAGTCAGCCAGTGCAGCCTAATAAAGACATTAAAACGTTGCAAAGGAGTTGGGATCCTGCGCCAATGTGAGTGAAAACAGAGTGCAATGACTTGCGAGTCCCTTTTGACAAATCTGCAGTTAAATACAACTCAAAGACAAGATGGCATGGACACTGTGGATTTATGGGAATTTCATGTGAACAGTAGGGGGTCCATGAGCGTTATATGTGACTATTGTCTGTTGTACTTCATATCGGATGGTTTATCTCAAGTGACTCTCAGTAAATAAATATGGTCGCAGTGAAGAGATGGAGGACCCTAGGTGCCCCATAACAGTGCTAATGATTTTGTTTTTTTTAAGTCTTTGGATTTGGTACGGACTTAACGACGTGATGTAACATATTCAATTAGAGAGCTTTAGGTGGTGCTAGCAGCCAGATTTTGTCGCCGTCTGAAGGAGCCAGCTAGCTGTTGAACGGTTGAACTATGCTACATTAAGCTAAGCTAAGCAACGGGTGCTGTAACCGTATATATTTACCGGCGAGATTTGAATGCTGTCAGTCCTCCCATATCACCGTCCGCTAGAACGCAAACTGAGGTGGAGAACTTCAAAATTTCAGACTTTGGCACCAACAGACGTTTGTATCTCCAAAGAATACGTTACTTAGGCAATTTGGCCCACCATGGTTTACAAGTTAACAGTTTTTTTTTGTTTTTTTTACTGAACTATAAAAAACATTAACTTGCCCTAAAAGTTAATCAACACATTGTGTGAAAAAATAAATAAATCCAAAGATAGAAACCCCCTTCCCCAAAGATAATTTATTCCTAATCAGTGCATCAAAGTGAAGCAGTAAATATTTTATTTGCCAGCTATTTGTGATCTGGTTAAGGAGCAGATATTAAAAGTTGGATGTTTGCAGCGCAGTGGTTACAAACTTGCAGCGTTATATATTGACTGCGGACTTGTGTCTTGTACAACTTTAACTTGTCACGCTGTTTTATCCTACAAATGGGGTCCACACTGACAAATCAAGATCAGGGTTCCAAGAAGAAGGAGGGAGCTTGTTTAATGTTATCGGACCAGCTCTCGATGCAGCTTTGGATTTAGTTTTTTTTTTTTTTTTTTGGCAGACAGAGTCCAGCAGGTCATCAAGCTCTCTCATGCAGGTTCACCTCAGCATTTAGCCCTGTCCCCCATGCTTTTATGTTATGTGCACAGACAGCTGTAGGACTTGAAGAATGGTCAACAGAGACGCTCAACTCTTTTGGTGTTTTGATGCGACACGATTTTATGTAACATTTATCAGTCGTTTAATGACAGTCTTTTAACCTCATTTATTTGCTAGTTCAGCTGTAAAAGACCAAGAATAGCTCACGTGTCACTGTGAAAGTCCAGGACAGCAATGGAGACTCACCGTTTGTGTTTTATCTGGGAGAAACAGCTGATCCAAAGAGCAAATCAAAATTATTAGCCAATCTGATCAAGTTCTGTCTGGTGAAGTCACTGTGATGTCTTCGGGTTGATGTTAAAATTTCTCCCCTGAGGAGAACAAACCGCTGTGTCTGCCATCAGGCGACGAAATGTTGATGGTAGCCATTTAAAATAACGAAGACACGATTGTTTGTGTGGGCCATAAATGGGTGTTTTTATAAATTTACACGTTTCAAGCCCAGGCAGTTTTAATTGTGCAGCCCATATCATCACAAGTCACCTTGCCTCGGTGGCCTTTGGAATCTGCACAGTCAGCGACACCCTCTGTCCTTGCACCCTCGATTGCAGTGAGGAAAACCTCAAATCAAAGCATCACAGAGAACAAGGGCAGAGTTACTGATGAAGATAACGCGTACCGGTGTGAATTTGTTGATCCGCTGCTCTTAAAAATGGCGCAGCTGTTCAATCTATTTTCTTCGATGTGTTTGTGGTAAACTGCAAATGAATTGGCCCTCTTGGGATCAATTGAGTTTTTTTTGAATCCGGCTATCATGTAAGAAGGCAGAAAGTGCTTCGCCTGCGTACTCTGTGAGGCTGTTTAAAAGACATAAACTCACTTTCAAAATGGGATGTTTACACCTACCAAGCACAACATAATGACCACTGCATTTAGCATAGAATATAATGCAACAGCCGGGAAATAAAGTAGGTCTTTCAGGTTCCGTTTTTGTTAAATCTTTTTGAGACAGGCGTTGACATATTTCCATGATTATTACTGGGACTAACTTGTGATGCTGTCGGAACTGCACTGCAGATGTTCCCAATATTTTGGTCGCCCCGCTCATATGCAGTAGGATGACAAAATATTGGGGACGCCTCTCAGTATGAGCCAGTACCGTTTCAACACCGTCAGACAATATATAGTCACATACAATTAAAAAATTAAACATAAAAATCCACCTGAGGAGAGAATTGATCGCTGGGTTTGCATATTTGGTAAACATGCAACGGTCATAATGTTATGGCTCATCATTCTACCCGGTGTGTCACCCTTGTGTGTGCTTCTGTTAGCCTGGTAAACGCCAACTTTACAACCCGCGACCCCTCCGATCATAATGGGGGATTTTAAGGACCCGGACTGCGCCTCAAAACTGCGCCCTTGCGACACCGACATGGCAGCCCGTCGTAAGCAGCGTTTTTGGACGGGAGCGAGCTGGCGAGGCGCCCGGGCGAGCGGGGCGCCTCCGCGGCCAGAAGAATCCCCCCTACGTCGCTTCCCAGAATAGAAACCTCGCTCCGGTCTCCTCCCTCCCTCCCTCCCTCGCTCGCCTTCTCTCCCTCTCGGTCAGACCGGCGGGGAAGTTTTTCGGCAGATACGGGAGCCACCGCCGGCATGCGCGCGCACGCAGCGGCGCGGCACGGCTCGGCTCGGTACCCGCCCCCCTCCTCCGCCGAACCCGCCCCCCCCCTCCTCCTCCTCCTCCTCCTCCTACCGTCCGCAAGCACGCTTTCAACCGTCCACCTCACCTGTTGACGCCGACGGGAGCCGCTCGCGCCGACCCGCCTCTCCCCTCCCCTGCCCCGAACAGAAGCAGGTGGAGGTAAAAGAAAAGTAAACTTGGAACAGAATACGTGGATGTGAACTCACCAAGACGACGCGCAGCTTTTGCGGGAGCCGGCACGCGTGTTTCGGGACGGTGACAGCGCGGCGAAACTTCGCCAACCAGCTCGACTTTTTCTTTTTTCTTTCTTTTTTTAAATCTTCTTTTGATTTCGCCACCATGTTCCGGACCGGAGGACCCGCTTCGCCGGAGGTTTGAAGGCACCCGTCGTCAGGTGAGCTGCCGTTTTCCTCTCGACCTTCTTAAAGTTGCCTTTCTTTTTGTGTGGAGTCTCTTGTAAAAAAAACAAACAAAAAAACAAACAAACAATAAATTAAAAACAAGTCTTTTCTGGCAGCTCTGTGGCTCCTTCTTCTTCACATGGGAAGATGAGGACTTTCCTGGTCTGAATTATATAACTTTTTTTTCCCATCAGGCACTGAAATAGCCCCTCTGTGCTTTGACAGTGTATAAAACCTTCTTATAAGTGAGGTCCTCATCCATTGCTTAATGATGCTTTGTCCCCCCCCCCCCCCCCCATACTCGGACCTGCATTTTGTATTTCTTTTTAGATGTCTCAACACCTCTGCAGTGCTTTTTCTTTCAATTTCACCTCAACTGCTGTTTCCCATCCCATGACAATAACCCCAGTTTACATGAATTCCCCCTTTTGTTTACAACGACCTTGGGGACATGCAGCCCGCTATCCCTCCATCAGCACACACAGGGTAAACAGAGCGGGCGGGAGAGTGAAGGTCGGGGGCAGGATTGCCTGGAAAGTTTGTTTTCCCGCTGGAAGAGGGTGGCACAGCCATTAGTTATCTTTCATACACACTTCCTTTTTTTTTTGTTTTTTTTTTTTTGTTAACGCCACTTGACAAATCTGTGTCCGATCGCCTCCCGTCCTAAAGAGGGTGATCAGTGGATCACCTCATCTCACGTCGCCGCCCCCCCCTCCACCAAAGACTTATGAATCAGTGCGGTTGAACTGACTGAAAGATTGTAAGTGATAAGGGCCCAGAGAGACGTCCTCCCAGTAACTTGAAGCCTGCGAGGCTTGGCAGAGCGAGCGGCCCGAGGACAGCACCAAGCCCCATATGATGTTTTGTGTTATTTGAGTCATCGCCAGGTTGTGTTAGGAGGCCGCGTGTTGCTCCGGCTCGCCGTGCTTGCTTCCCACTCTCCCCTGTTTGCCTGTTTCCAACCCTCCTCCACAAATGTATGTTTTGCTTTTGTTTTTTTTTGTTTTACACATGTACAGTAATTCCATGTCGCTGCCGAGATGAAATTAGCAAATTTGGTAGCTGAGGTGGAGCGAGCAACCTTTTTCCGCGCTGATTGTGTTGTGGCTGCCCTCCAAAGTGGTCATCTGGGGTTTCGCTTAAATACTGAACCGGGTATCAAACCGGAGGTATTTGTATGTGGTGCGCAGTCGTCTGCAGCGCAGAGTAGCAAAAACTGGAGGAAAAAAACAAAAAGTATGGAAGCTGACATAAAATGTCGGATTCATAATTGTCATTCCACATAGTTCTTAATAATGACTTTAAACAATCATTTGAGAGTCTGCTTCTTTTCTTAAATTATAAAGTAGAGTGACAGTTGTACGCCTCTATGAACAGGTCGAGTTGCAGTTAGCTGCGCAAAACAAATAGAGACTTTAAATAAACCATAGTAGGTATTTTAAGATTAGGAAATAGTCATGACTTCATCATTCGTCCTGTCAGACATTTGTCCAAATACTGGCCTTGTGACATCATAATGGGCTCGACCTTTGACCACCAAACCCTTCATCAGTTCATCCTTTGGCCCTGGTTGATGTTTCTGCCAAATTGTAAGAAACACCCTCCAGGTATTCTATAAATATTTACAAGAATTTGATATATCTCAAAAAAGTTCACCTTTGACTCTTTAGATAGAAATCGACATTATTTTGTGTGAAAGTGTGTCATAATCGGCAAACAAAAATCAAGGGCCAAAATGAGTTGCGTGTCGTTCAGTGACCTTGACCTTTGCCCTGTGACTCCTAAAATCTAATCCGTTCATCTGCTGACCCTCGAGTGGACATTTGTGCCATATCTGATGCCGAGTGGGCGTCCGATCGGAAAACACAAGCCTCAAAAAAAAAGAGAGTTTATACCTGTCGAAGCCAGATCATGAAAAACCATCACTGCGGTGCCGGCGCTGGCAGCCTCAGAGAGCGGGAACCAGCACACCAGCCCTCCCCTGCTCTCCGAGCCCAGACCTGGAAAGACGCCTGACATTTGACTCCTCAGGTCCGACACCAGGACCCGGCCGCGCTCCATCGACGCGGAGCATCGCCCAAAAATCTCGGTGCATAAAGCTGTCATTGTAACCTCAGCAAAACATTATGAACTGACGTCAGCTTGACAGCCAGTTTTGGTTGGAATGCAAGAAAAAAAAAAAAAAAAGACACCACGAAGGCAAAATGTAGGGCCCAGAAATGCGATAGCGGTTATTTGCCCCTCTTCAACGCCTAAGTTCTTTTCCTGTCACTGCAGTATCACTTCTTGAAACGCTTGATTCCTTATTCGCGGGCCCTTCCCCGCGGCTATTGTCCTGCGCTAATTCCGCCAATCCTGCACCGCGCGCGTCGCCGTCCAAGCGTCGGGCCGGATTTGTCACTTTTTCTCGCGGTCGCGGTGGCAGCTGGGTAACGGCCAAACCTCCCTCCTCTCACCTGCTCTTCCCGCTCACAACCTTGAACGGCGGTGACAGCTTCCTGCTCCGCGGCGCCGAGCCAGCGGGAGCCACATGCGGCGGGTCCAGAGGTCGCTGCCGCGTAATTGGTCACACGACATCGGGCGCCCTGGTCACGGGGTCTGGACGGGGCCCGTCAAGACGTCGGTTTTAGTCTGCGTGAAACAGGGGGTGGGGGGAGTCGGTGTATAAACGATTTGAATGAGGGCGAACACAGTCAGCACTCGTATCTTTTATAAAGTAGACTTTCTAGCCATTATGTTACGTTTTGAAACAAGGTAGCAGAGACGAGAAAGAGTGCCAAAGGGCCCCAAAATGTTTGCCAACGACCAGTTTGAGTGACAACTCTTTAATTTAGTTTATTCCTGTCTCGGGGGGGGGGGGGGGGGACAGTCCAATTGTTGTATGGAGCCTCAGCAAAGTGAGACCTCTGCGTGTCTCTGTGCCTTTTTTGGTTTGGCAATTAAAATATGGAAAATGTTCTCTGGAAACGCTGTGTTCATAAGATACTGATGTGGTGATGTCAGCGCTACTGTTGAATAAAATGTTTTAAGGCCTGCAGATTGGTCCGTTTGAAGCCGCAGCCTGTAATTGTGGCCCATAACGGATATGCGACTTGTCTTACTAGTTCCCCTTGGCTCGGTAGCCGGTCTTGGATAATCATTCACAGAGGCTAAAGGAGCAATAGGATTTTCAGATACCATGATGATCCGGCTGCGCTCGCGTGGTATTATACGGTACGATCCATATGAAAGGCCGCGGTGTGACTGCTTCGGGGGTTTCGCAAACTCGCTAAGACGGATTAGAGTCAATTGCTTCACGTGACGGGTCAGGTTAATTGAAGGTTTGGAGTTAGGTTTGAAATCTTTTTCATTATCTCTGAGGTTTGTGGTCTGCAGCTTAGAATAAAACCCCGTATTTTGGGTTGTTTTTTTTGGGTGAGATCAGAGCCAATTCCGCTTCGGCTTCCAGAGCTGACACTCATCCCTGTTTACATTAGCAACGCACGCTAACCCAGAGATCGTACCCCATTAGAGCCGTCGTGTTTGAAGTGTTTGTACTGGACAGCGCGATTTGTTCTCATACTTAATCATGGTATTGTTTTGCATCCATAACCCACGTTATCTGGGTTCGACAAAAAAGTGCATTGATATGTAGTCGATTTTTTTCATTTCAGCTATTGATGTGAACGAACCAAGAGTGCCCCCCGCCCCACCCCCGAGCCCTGAGCCCAGCCTCTGTGGATTAACACCCCACTCCTTTTACAGAGTGCTTTTTTCCTCACGTGCAACATGCGTGACATATTTTTCCTATAGTTTTGCATTCAGCGCATAGTGACGGGCTGTAATCAGCGTTGACATCCACAGCGAGCACGCCGCCGCCAGAGCTCTTTTGTCCCGTACGTTTCAGGTGGAGTGCAAGCGCTGTCGGTGTTGACTGCCCGGTTTTGTGTACACAATGCTTTGCCCCACTTTTCCTTTTTAGCCATTCACCAATGGGTGGGCGGGCGGGCGCAAAGTACTGTGCTGTTGGTCGCGAGCGGGTTTCAGTCCTCAGGAACCAAACTTTTTTTTTTTCTTTGTTGATCGAAATGTATTATGCACAGACTCGGGTCTCCGTGTTAATGGAGCACGGTCGTGATTTGATAATTAGGAGGTTAAGACCATGCAACTCGAGCTGAGCAGGTCCGATCCCCCGCAAGCAGAGCTTAAAGCTCCGCAACGCTGCCACGCTAGCACTGCTTTCTCGGCACCGACGAGGTAAAAAAAAGAAAAAAAGACAGAGGAGGATGATGTCGGAGGCAGTGAAGAGGACGAAAGGAGAGACGTGAGGTCCTTATGGCTAATTCGCACAATTTTAGGCTCGCCAGCAGGTCTCAGAGCTGCTGACGAAACCCCCCCAGATTAGAGGCAAATCAGCACACACACACACACACACGCTCGGGTGGTACGTGTCAACTCCTGAAAGACCCTCGCCAAGAGGCTCCCCGGGGTGTCGGCGGCACATTTCAGAAATGTGTCACGCTAGGTGTCTGGTAGCCGTCAGTAACGAGTTATGAGAGAGCGCAGGACACTGCGTGAGGGGCAACCCGAGGGCAGGTTTTGCTGTGCAGAACCTGTGCAAATGGAGCAGTGACGATAGAAAATTCAAAGCCGATCTATTTTTGCAGTCGCACATGGAGGATAACGACCATCGCAGCTCAACAGCGCACAAACAACCCTGATTATCCGTTTCTGAAATGCTGACTTGCGTGTGATATTGTATCGGGGTTTTTTTTTTTTTCATGTAGTAAGGTGAACGACGACCGCTAGACTCCAAATCAACGACACCCAAGTTGTGTAGCGTGAATGTTACGGATGCTACTCGTCAGTCAGTGTAAGAGCTAGCCACTAATTTGAACAAAAAAAACAAAACAAAAAAAAAAACGCTGTTGGGCCATATTTTGAGCGTCACAGATGTTAATGAGATCATGCGGAAGCACTGAAGAGCTGCAGTAGAATCGAAAGGCTTTTCATCTCGTGTTAAGGCGTATTTTTGTTCTTCTGTCCCTGTTTTTTCTGTCAATCTGTGTTTTTCCTCCCCTTCACACCATGTTATGATAGTGGCACCTCTCTCGCCGCCAACACGTCAAATGAATTTAACACACCAGAGTCCTAGAACCAACACTTGTGTCTGCAGCTGCGGTTGATCAGTGATTTATGGGGCTTAAGCGACATCTACCGTGTTTCATTTTTTTCAAATATATATTCTCTTTTTATGAAATCATCCTCTGAATTGTCAAATACTTTAATTCAGATGTCCTTTTGTGTCCTGCAATACCATCTTCATTCGTAAAAGTTGTCATATGATCACTTTGTTGTTAGAATAAGAGGAACCAGCATCATCTGATGTATGACCTTAATATGTGGTGTGCGACGACAGATTTTATGAATGGGATTTCATTATCTTTGCACGCAAAGTCTAATGAAGCGGAGTTATAAAACATTGCACGAGTGTGCAAGTGTTTGTCTTGTGTGTATTCGCCGGCCGTTTCTGCTGCGGGGAATCCAACTCCGAATCGACTGGCTTGTGTCTGGATTAGCTGAGATCAAACGCACCGAGATCGCCGCAGCGCCACAGCGTCGGTGCACGTCTGAGAGCGCCGAGGTAACGCACAACAAGTAGCAGGCTCGTCCTCTCTTGCTTGTTGTGTCACTTTAACACAAAATGACTCTCATGCTTGAGTGTGTGTGTGTGCGAGTGTGTGGGATGGTGTGTCAGCTGTTGCTGGTCCTTGCTGATTTGCGGTTGATAATTAGCATTTCTCTTACGCAGAGTCTTGAGGGAGTCGAGCGTTCTGTCTTGTGTTTCTTCTGGGCGGTCATTATGTAACGCACACATGCACGCACACGCGCGCGCGCACACACACACACACACACACACACACACACACACAAACACATGCTCCCATTCATTCCCACTATGCTATCTTATTCTCCAGAGGCGTTCCCTCCCCTGCAATCAAGTCCAATTATTTTGGGTACAGACTCTTGTTTTGATCGTTTGATCTGACTGGCAGGCTGCGCTCTGACTCCTCTAATTTCTTTATCCACAGTTGCTGCCCCTTCTTGTCGTCTCATCCCGCTTTCGTCCTGCCAGCGTAGCGTTCGTTTCGCTGGCTGCTGGACGGACCGCCGTGTTTACATGAGAGCGTGGACTTTACTCCTGTATTCTTCGCTCTCCCTCTGTCCGCTCTGGTTTTGATAGTGTATCTGAGTGGACTTTAGCTGGAGGTCAGATAGCAAATGTGTGCACTGATGCTTGTTTGTACAATAATACAACCGTGTGTGAAGCCCTCTGCCGCGCGTCCTTTGGATGTTGAGAGCTTTTGCTGGACAGGAGAACGTTGTCGAACACAGTTTTGATTGGGGCAAAGGATCAATGCAAAACTATTGTGCAATATGCCCCCAGTGTTCTTTAGCAACGACGCATAGTTTCTTTACTCCACGTGCTTGACCTTTGAACCCTTCTGTTTCCTATCACCAGTTGACGGATGCAGAGTTTAACAACAGAGGCATTCGGCTGCGTGTGATAGCAGAGTTATCTTTTCAGCTTCACGTCATTGTGTAAACTTTGTGGTGGAGATGCACCTTCTAGGTCGCGATTCCTGTATCTGCTGTTCAGAAAAAAACCCAGCATGGCTTCAAATGCTCAAAAAAAAAAAAAAAAAAGAGATTAAGTGAGTCTCCATCTTAGCTCCTTGGATCCCATGTTTTTGTGGCGGTTTTGCACAAGATCCGGGGTCTGTCGAGACTAACTGGTGCACTGTTGTCACATGATGTTTGGTCCACGCAGCTTGATTGGCTGCTGTGTTTAGCTGCAGTGTGAAAAGGTCTGAAAAATCGCCTTTGTTCCAAAAAACAGATTACACCGGTTTTCTTGTGATGTGAAATTTGCATTTTATTTGTACTTAAAGTTTGCAACAACAGAGCATTTTTAGCACCACTGTTTACGTAGCCTCACTCATATCAGGATTCCATTGATACTACTTAAACTGAACATTATACCGCTGCAGCCAATGAGTTTCTAACAATCAGTTGATTTTTGTCATCTTGATATCAGAGGATGGGGGTGGGGTGTCAATTTTTTCCAAAACCTTCAGATGATATCGCCACCTATCTTGTTTTGTCACCAGAGAGTATTAGTATTTCGGAAGCCAATTAATTATCAGAACAGTTGGCAATTGATAAAGTCATTGAGGAATTGTTGCAGGTCGTCTAGATTATTTCTCTTAATATGGTGCAGGTTGTCTGGATTATTTCTCTTAATATGGTCTGGATTTTTTTTAACATAGAAGGTCACACACCGGGGGTTGTAGTGAGATGCTCATCACAGGAGCCTTGGAAAAAAAAACAAACCCAAAAAACCCCCAAAAAAAACAAAGTGCCGCACACTCGACATGCATTTGTCTGTTAATTGGAGGATGTTTCGGCCCCCAGGCCTTCTTCAAGATCAACACTCATGAGTGTCAACAGGCTAAAACAATATCTAATTACCCCTCTGTGAAGATGTGATTTGGTACAGGACCACAACACAAGCTTATTAACATTAACAAAGACTAAAGAGGAAAGAAATAGATATAAAAATACATCTGTGCAACTGTAAATAAACACTCAAAAAGACAAAAATAACTGAGATTAGAGACCGTAAGTACCAAATAGCTACGATGAAATATCTTACGTTTTACATCTTTTTTAATTCAGTTTGCAGATGGCCGATCTACTTTTGAATATATTAACCAGCAATTGATTAGTTCAAAAAATAATTGTTCTTTTGTTTTTGGTACTCACACGAACTGAATTACACAGTATTGTTCTGGTGGTCTTTTCTATCTGTCTAATTTTAACACCAAAACGATTGGAAACTGGACGAAAACAACACGATTTTGGGAAAATTAAACATGAACCAAACCAGTTTAAAAAAAAAAAAGAATCTGAATGAGAAAAACACAACTTCGATAAAAATGACATCCCCCATCTCACTCCCCGCCCCTCCCTCTCGCCCCTTTTGTCTGGCCATTCCCTCCCACCCGGCCTCGACCCCTGTGTCAGTCTCTTCAGTCAGTGTGCAAATCGTTACTCATATCTGGGCTGTATATTTATCTGGATGCTTCCACTCCGCCTGCATTCCCCGCAGCCTAATAAGGTCAGGATGGAGGGAGAGGTTGAGAGAGGGGAGGGGAGGATGGGGGGGGGGGGCACAGAGGGCAAGCGAAAAAGGTTGCACAGTTTCTTCCCACAAACTTTTTTTTTTTTTTTTGGTGAGTCTGTGCATACATGTATCTCTGATGCTTTTTATTAAAAGGGACCACGCAAACAAAGCAGAATAATGACGCCTCTCGTCGGAAACATCCCGGAGCACTTTTCACGATATTTGCCCGAGCCAATGCGCATATTGAATATGAGGAATCAAAACAAAGAAGAACTCATAATAATGCTTCAAAGCGTGTTTTTGATGTGCCCCGACATACTTGCGGGCCTTCTCCCCTCATGGCGTTTCATTATTTGTTTGCTCTTTTTTTCCATTCATTTGTCGCTGGTGGTGCACATCAGAGAGGCTCGACCAGAAAAGAATATTGAATAACGCTTGTGTCCACACATCCCAGACTCGCTCACCAAGAGAGAGACCCCGGGAGCCGGCCACAAACCGCCGCCCACATCCTGCATTCTCTCCTCTCGTTCGCTGCTGCATCCTCTTCTCTATTGGGTGTTCTCTCCATCACAGGCTGCTTGCTGGGAAGTGTCGACGCGGTATTGCTGATTTGTGATGTCGCCTCTATGAACTTGTCCCCTTGTCCCCCCCACCCCCCATGCACCTTTCAACCATGCAGCGCGTTAGATCATCGCACGCTCTTCTACAACTCTTATTAACTGCCTCCTCCGCCTTCAGAAATGCCCCAAAGTGCCATGGAGAGCCCCAGGAGCCAGTGGGCGCACGGGCTGCGGCCGCCGTGGGCCGCCAGAGTGGCTGGGAGCCCCGCCT
>CAAKHG010028659.1:0-10937 GCA_901007715.1 Dactylopterus volitans
GTACTGACCTATTTGTATAATGAATGAGTATTAACCAAATGTGGGTTTTGCAATGCTGATGTGCATCAGTGACTAATTTGTGCGAACGTGTGCATGTGGCGTGTAAGAGCACATGCTCGTGTGTGTGTGTTTGCTTGCGCGCGCGCGCATGTGTGTGTGTGTGTCCATCTGGCCGTCACCTCCTCTTGGTGTGGGGTCAGCTTTGGCATCAGTTTGGTCCTCGTGTTTCTTCTGTTCTCTGCCTCCACCTCTTCCTGTCAACAGAAACACACAAACCAAAAGTGTTGCGGCGGCAAGTCTGTGCTGAGCCATCTGTACCAGAGGATTACAAGACACTCAAGTTGAGAGGTTCGAGAAAGGCACAAAGCTGAAAGCGACCGCAGAATGTTTCATAATGACAGGGTGGTTAGGATGAGGTGAGATTGGTCATTAATACAAGGTAGACGGAAAAACATTCAGATGCTGTCCAACGCGTGGTCGGTTCCACTTTTGCCATTTTACCAGCCACAATACTTCTGAGGCAGAGAATAAGCTCCAATTTAAGGTTATTTACCTGCCAGAGGGGCTCGAGAGGTTGACATGCTCAACTGCTACCAGTCAAAACAGATTGTCTGGGTGTCTCAGAAACACCCAATTATTCCTCAGTTTTTCAACTCCAAATGAGATTTTGTGACAGGGAGAAATCGCCATTGTGAACCATGTGTAGAAGACCTTTCATTAGGGCCCAACAACACAGGGAGACAGAGAAACAGTTGTGCCTGTGATGAGTATGATGGGCTTTTCTTTCCCCCTCTCTCTCCCCAGTTTATGGCCAGTACGATTTCAAGATGAATATCTCAGGGCTGTCAAGGACAAACGCCTCGCCTGCAGGTTTTTTTTTTTTTTTTTCCCAAGTGAAGCATCTCGAATGTCTTTCTTTGGTCTGCCGTGTGTGGGACCGTTTGAATAGAAGGGTCAATCCTCAACATGACATGACTTTTTTCTTTCTTTCTTTCTCCAAATTAACTGGGAAAAACACAACCTGTGAATTTAACCCTTGGGTTAAATGTGTTGCCGATTTCTCCGTTTAGTGTTATAGATATCCTCACAATTACTCATTTGGCAGATGCTTTTGTCCAAAGCAATAACACTAAAGCTCAGTACAGGAGTTAAGAGACATTATGCACAAATATACCATATACATATGCACAACATCAGAACCACCTGCCTAATTCTGTGCACCACCAAAAGACCACTTAAAAAGGTGTCTTCCATTGCTCGGGGTTCCCTTGACACTCTAGGTGGCCTGCAGCTCCACAGCCTGCCCATGTTCCTCTTATCAGTTCACTGATGTCCATCTGTGGGCAAATTTGGGTAGCTAGCAAACACTGCATGCCATCAGCACACACTACGCAAGATATTTATTGGTGGAGGTGCTCTGACCAAGTTGTCTGGCTGTTAAAGTCTGGCCTGTGTCACAGTTGCTCAGATCCTCATGCCCACACTTCCTGCTCCAAACGCATCAACTTCAAGACTGGATGTGACCGCCGCGGCACGTCATACGTTATACGTTATTCACTTTCACCCGTCACCTCGTTTTAATGTTACGCATTTACATAAAAAAAATAAAAAAAGATTCATGATGGCAAACAAAGCAAAGCACATACTCAAAATAAAAGATATCAAATGATTTTGCAGCATTTCCCCGCAGCCAATTCAACACAGCCCTCTGCATCTTTTTGGTATTCCAGCAAACCCATTCTGACTCATAAGGAGCTGTCGCGAACGGGCCTGACCTGAGAGGGAGGCTCAACAGCCGAGCAGGAGGGTGGGCGTGGTGGAAGCCATGCATGCTCCACTTTAAAAAGTGGGCGGAAAATAAATAAATAAATAAATAAATAAAAGGTCAAAACAGGTAGAGTCATCAGTGACTCATTGGTTTTTAAAAATAATTTGCGTGAGGAGGGAAGGAGGGAAAGGAGAAAGTCAATTTTGCTCGAGATAAAATGAGAAGAAAGCACGTAGTGTTGATGGTGTGTGTGTTGTTGTTGTTGTGCAGCTATCCTTGCGAGGACATTGCGGCCTGGGCTCGCTTTATGAGACGACCTTGAGGGGCGGCTTGGAGGGCAAAAGTTGAGTTTAGGGGTTTAGCTGAGGTGGTCAGCGCGAGGAGCCTTACGTCAACGAATGTCCCCACAAAGATAGCTGAGTGTGAGTCCGCATAGGGGGAAAGAGAGAAGTAGAAAGATACAAATGAGTAGTGATAACAGATCGTGATTAACTGAAATTGGGAGTGTGTGGAGCCCGTACTCAAGATGAGACGTGGGTGTGTGCGAGAGAGATGAGATAAGATGGAAGGAGTATGTGAGGAAAGTCAATGAGACAAGAGACAATGTGGATCGAGGCTCAACAAACAAGGGTGCAGACAGGAGTAAAGATGTGCTGAACGTTGGAGGCTTTGTTGTTGTAGTTATCAGGAATTCACGTGTTCGGTTTTGAATAAATATACATTTCCTGATTTCATTCCTTTACCACACAATGTATATTGCAATTAGATTGTAATCACTGTTGTATTGGCAAGAATAACGCTGTATATCTGGGTGCTGGTATAAGACCTAACCTCGTCTTTGCTACCTGCTGGCATGGTTCTGCATCGAGGAACTCAAACTGTTCAATAGCTGTCAGGTTTCAAACTTTAATCACAGATATCACAGTTCTAGTTCTGCCTCTGTTGCCCAAGGGCTCAGTGAATAAAGAAAAGGTGTTGAACTGTGTCGGGTTATTCTGATAGGCTTTTCTAATACTGTGGTCATTCCAATCACTTGCATTAAGATGACAAAATATTAGGGACACCTCTCAGAATTACCCAGTACAGGTGGGTAATAGCAGTAATAAAACTCCTCCTGACGGGAGAAGTACTGCAGGTCTGTTGCATTGTATTCTGTGGTAAACATGCAGTGATCATAATGTTATGCCTGACCAGTGTAAATCATTCAGGATACATATGCTTTCTCGCTGTATAATATTTGTGTTCTTTGTGAAAGTGCTTGTGACATAAACAGTAAGAAAAAAAAGAAAAAGAAAAAAACCCACTGACGTGCAGATTAATCGCGCTGCAAAAATCACCTCCCCTGTACAAAGATGTTGAGACTATTCCTGCCATTTTATCTTCCACCTCCTGAGTAGCTGCTTGAAATTTGTCAAAAAAAAATTATTCGCTAATGAGAGCATCTTGTTATGTAAACAAATGATTTTACAGAAAAACAGTAAATCAACTTTTAAGGTAAATGCTAAAAAAAAAGAAGAAAAAAGCATCTTGATGGAATCCATCCTTGCGTGACTGATACTGATAATCCATTATGTGCTGCCGCAGTCATGCAGCAAATGAGGCAAAAGTCAATCCCCCCTGAAAACATCGACTAAGTAATTAATGTGAACAATGAATTAACAAGACATGAAGCTAACTTAAGATAACAGATAACAGAAGCTTTTCGACAGTCACCCGCCATTGACTGAGTCATCAGAATGTCTGTGAGAACAGAGAAATAGAAGGAAATGATGACTACGGCGCGTAATGACAGTTCTGTTGTGCAGTGAATCTGTATGAAGGGAGGATCGACTCTGAAGTGCCTAAGACTTCTTGTTGACGAGAGCCACAGAACTCTGGCATCAAAAATCAAACAGAAGAAATAAAATAAAAAATCTGATATAGATTTTCTAGGACAGTGGTGATGTCTCTTCTAAAGAAATGCCACAGTTATCAATAAATCATCAAAAGCTCATCTGCTGAACAGACAGTCATAACGGCTGGAAAAAGATGAGGCGTCATGAGCCACAGCAAAGAGGAGGAGGGAGAGTTGGAGGACTGGGAGCGAGACGGAGGAAGGCGAGGAGAGAAAATGGAAAAAGGGCGAGTGCAACGTGGCGGAGGAGAAATAAACAAACAAACAAAAAAAAAAAGAAAAAGAAAAAAGGGCATGCTAAGAGTGAAAGGTAAAGCAGTTTATTTGCTCGCGATGTGCTTGGTCAAATTGCGCTAGTTTACGTGCTTTGGGCCCGCCAGCGCTCCATTACCTTTGAGAAAAATTGAGTGGTGCAAGAGTCGGGATGGCTGATGAAATCGGCTGCAGTATCAGTGTGGGGCCGCTGCCTACACATGTCAAGCCCATCGGATAAGAACCCACGTTACCATGAAGCTCCCTGCCTGGGTCCCACATGTTTGAAACACAAGTAGGAATGCGCTAAAGGGACAAGAATGGTAGCATGAGCAATTTCGTATCGTCCACATTGTTGCCTTTTTGTCGCATCGACACTGAGCATGTGAATACTGAGGTAAAGGCGAGCCCTAAATGCCTAAATGCCAGCACTCCACTTAAGAGGCAGCAGTTAAATGAAAATCATCTCATCGATAGCAATTAATACGAGCAACTGCAAGAGAGACTGGATCGGCTTCTAGAGAACACACAAGAGAGCCATTTCCGTGATTTAGGAACAAACTGAATTAAAGGCATCAGCACGATTTACGGGAAGATGGTCCTGAAACAAATCAAACCAATCATTCCTGCCATCTGATGAAAGTAATCAAGCAAAGACTGACACTGTCAGGGGGCAGAATGTTGGAGGGGAGCTTAAAGATCAACAGCATTTTGGTATGCGAAGTTAATTGTCGATATTTTCATGGTTTCATGATTTATAAAACTGTTGAGGGCAAGGATTCTGCAAACATGTGGGATTTGCATTGGAACATCGCTTTTAAACTTAAGTGCAGCCATTCGATGTCTAGCTTGGACTGTGCGGCAGCATTCGTGTTACATTTTGTGAAGTTCTGATTGGTTTGGCGTAAAATTTCATATCAGGTCCTGATAGGTTAGATAAAAACTTTTAAAAAAAAAGGTGCAGCTGCACAGGAAGGAAACTCACTTGGGCGCAGCGGGAGTCTGTGGTCATACAAGCAAACCTGCAATAATATTTGTACTCTTCAACCCCGAGTTATCCGCTCAAGTGTCCTTGAACAAAGGAAATGAATTCCATCAAGCCCCAAAGGTGCTGCACTGAGGCTCAACCTCACCACCCAACTCGCTGCAGGAGGGACAAACAGTCTCCAGCTTGATTTAACTCCCCCCCCAAAAAATATCAAACGACTGTGACAACGGCATCAGCTGAGTAAACCATGTTTTTTTTTTTTTTTGTTTTTTTTGCGAAGACACTTGAATCAACAGGCCATAAAAAAAGAGCAAGGCAGATATATAAGCACAAGCAAGGCGGAGGAAAGTACGCTGTGTTTGCTCGCCGTGGACGCCTGGCGCTCCCCTAATTGAACTGACTGACTGAAAGGCATTTTAGACTGTTAACACCTCATCCACCCGTCGGCGAATTGCACGTCGTACCGCATTTTGTAATAGACAGCAGTCATCTTGGACTGAAAATGATCCTGACAAAGTATTCCATTAATAGCGCAGATCAGCAACCCTTAGGGATATGTAAAGGCCACTCTGAAAGGAATTTTTATGCAGTTATTCCGACGGCAGTTGATATTCAAGCGTGGTTGTCTTTTTTTTTTTTTTTTTTTAACACAACCACCAGGGAACATTTTCTGCCCATGTTGGCTTTGATCTAAACAGAATTCTATTGGCTATTCATATATTCACCAAAAAGTACATATAATCACTGATGCATCACTAAGACTTAAGGTCGGCGATGATCCCCCTTTTGTCCAAAACGTTCCATGAACTGTAGATCCAGAGGAACCAAAAGTCCCCATTACTCATTTGCTTTTTTTAGTGCATATGCAACAGGAAACTACCTTGGGACTGTTCTTATCGTGTTCTTCTATGCATATTGTTGTGTGGTAATTGCATTGCATGGCTCTTGAGCAGGGACTTTTACTTCACTTGGAACCAAAGCTGCAGGAAGTGCATTTTGTCTAGCGCTTCCTGTGGAAAACGCTCAAATGATTTCACATCTTGGATTTCATTCTTCACTGGCTAAGCAAACCACATTAAATACATCACAGGCCACCGGCGTTTGTGTCGAGCCCCGAAGGACCATAGCGCAGCGCCATATACCGCGTGAAGAGCCACGTCATCGGACCGGGGTTTGTGAGTCAATACTGGTGGGAATCTGTGACACTCTAACGTCATGCGACAAGGGCATGCTCCTGCATTAGTCACACTCTGTAGCATGGGAAAAGGTAGACTGAAAAGGAAACTGTTCATGCTTACTGGTGTGCCGCCTTACTCCGTTTAATTGCAGTTATCTGATTACGCGCACGTAAAACGTACCCTCGTTCTCACTTGTGTAAAAAAAAACATTCGGCCGCACCGTCGGTTTTGAGTCTCGGATGCAGGGTCGGTCGGACGGACGCGTGGTTTTCAACATCCCATCCTGTGTTACGCATTCATAACCGTGTCGGCCGTGGGCAAGCAGCCAATGAAGAAAGTGAAGGTGAAAGACACAGCTTAAAGGGCAACAACTCAGTATCTCCGGAGAGAAACAAGCATTTCCAATCACATGATCATAGATTTGGGGATTCAGAGCCTTCCAACCACATGTACTCTGTCAATGTTTACGCTCCAAACACTGCCATGCCGGAGCTTACTGGATGAAATCCGCTACCAAATGAAATCACAGGTCCGTAATGAGTGAGGCGTTATTTGCCTGGGAAGTGAAAACTATGCTAATGTGATGAATGAACGTTATGAAGAAAACGATGACTGTGATGAATGAGCATAAGAAAACAGGCCATTTAGCAGACAAAAAAAAAAAAAAAAAAGTACCTCGTGTGTTGCTCGTCGCTTACTCCTCCTGAAAATGTGAGACTTCAGAAAAAGAAACAACTCAGTTAAAACAACGTCTGCAATAATCTTCTTGAAATAAGAGCTAAACACAGATTTAAAATGTAGGTCCAGCATGTCTGGGAGCATGTTTGATGTATGTCAGTCAGTGGATATCTGCTGCAGGCTCCATTTAATGAATATGGATGGCTGTGTATTCCTGTGTTCGTTTTTGTTCCCGGCTCTCACTGCACAGCACGACCGTCGTTTGCAGTGGTTTAGTACACAAAAATATATTTACAGTTAAGTAACAACTCATGTAAAGTACCTTTTTCAGCGAGACTTTCTTATGACATTAACTCGGTGGAAGCGGTGACATGGCTGAATGTTTCATGCCATGTTTAAGCGAGGCATTGCAGGTTTAAATTTGAATCGCCTGATGGGACTGGGCGTTGGAAGGCCACTGATGGCACCATGGAAAGCGGCGACCCACCATCAACATCTGCTGGACCCCAAAATGTCCCTCTTCTATTTGCCACATTTATGTTTGATGATCCAAACCTTTAGGATCTTCCATGTGCACTGGGAGATGCAAACTGCCAACAGAAAATTCAGTGTTGTTCATAAAGGCTACAATTCTGAGGCAGGAGATATTGACATATGTGTGCCTACGCTACGCTCCGTCATTCTGTATATAAGAATTTGTAAGCATGCGTATCGCAGAGTACATCCCACTGCCTGTGGCGAGAAAAACACAAAACCGCTGTTTAAGCGTCATGAGTAATGTCCTGAAAGAGGAAAAAAATATATATATATTTTTAATGAAAATGGGGAAAATTGTTCCAAGATTTAAGATCTAAGATGTGGCATCTGAAGGGAACCAAGGTCTGTGTCGTCTGAAGCCACAAGACATCATTACTTGCATTTATGCTCCATCAGTGCTGTGCTGAATAAACACTGACGTTAATTACATGAGCTTCTTCTGTTTCATTGTGCTGAGGAGGGCGCACTGAAAGCATCCATTTATCAACAAGAAGGGCAGAGCTTTTACGCAGGACAATTCATCAAGAATCCTTGATGAAGTAGCACAAAAAGAAAAGAACCGGCGTTTAATTGCTTAATCAAAAAGGTACTAAAAAATCAATCATGGCTCAATAACAAAATAAGTTTCTGCTACGCAGTGTTCTCTTTGGTCCGTTTCCCCTTTTCGTCCCGTTTGTGCTTACACATTGCAACAAAAGCTAAATAAAAAACAAACAAATGAGGACCTCACGGTTTGTCTGCGCTGTGGCACTCCGTCCCTAACCTCGGTGTTGCTTCATTAAAATGTCCCATTAATCAATGGTGAACCTGCTCTCTGCTGGATCAAGGTTGGGCCAAGATCCCTGCCGGCGGAAAGGCCTGCACGGAGAGACTCAGTGAAGGGAGGAGACAGAAATGTGCTCTACTTAAAAAGGAAAATACCGTGTGGAATATATGCAATTAGCGTGAATCTTTTACAAAAGGCAAACGTGAACAAGTGCAGAGTTCGAATTTGATTATCGAGCTCTTATCTAATGGTGACGATCGGGAAACGTGGCCATGATCATAAAGGGAACGTGTGAAAAAGGGGAGAGCGAATTTCCGGCTTCAGGTATATGCAAAGTTTTATGTACACATCTATGAATCCAGACCGCTAGTGCATGGTTAGATTTTACCGTCTTGTTAGGTTTTCTTTACCAGAAAAACAACAAGCAATGTCACTAACATGCACATTCTATGTCTTTGTTTTTAATGATGATATGTAAACGCAGTTTAGCCTTACTTTTTCCCCGGTAACGAGTAATAAAAACTGTTACTCTTTCCATCGATGCAACGCCGTGACCATTCCTGACAGTAAAATGCCGCGCATTACTATAACTAAACTCTCGGAAGCCGCCTTCTTCCTTTGGTGTGGAAGGGAACGGAAGGGAGGGGGCGGCACAACCGCACAAGTGATAATGATTGGCTGAGGCAGACTAAAATTTCATGGTAAGCCAACCCGAGGGCAGAGTTTGGCAGGTGGCGAGTCCAGATAATTCAAAGCTGACGTTTTTTAAACTGGGAGAAGACACATGACTTTCCCCCTCATTTAGATAAAAGGCAGGGATGTAAACGTGGAATGCGATTATGCCGGGAACAAAGTGCCCCCCCCATCGATTTGTCTCGCATTGTCCCAGAGCACCATTAAAATGGTGTAGATTAGTATATAATCTTTTCTGTTTATTACATCAAGTGTCGATTTCATTACTTAACCATATTTAATATTCAGTTTTATTACAAGTAATTGAACCCACAGTTGAATGTAAAGTCCCGGTAAACGGGGAGGAGGTCCGAAGTGTTTGATATATTTGAACGTTTAAAAATGTGATGTAATAGTTACTTTCCCTGGCTTTAACCACATTACTGAATCAGTTATTTTTTTTGGTAAAAGTACCTAGTAACTGTAGCTAATTGCGTTTTTAAGTAACGTGCCCAAACACTAGTTCTCGCAGACTGGGTCGAAAACATGCGGAGCACCAGGAAGGGTCAGGTTAAAGGTCGTGTACGTAGAGAACAGGCTGCGCAGTCAAGACTCCGCTCAGCTGTAAAAGCTCGCTGCCGCATCAGCTTACTCTTCGTCCTGCTCCGTCTTTTCACCCGCCGTCATTGCTTTTTATTTCCTCTCGTTTCTCTCCAACCATCCTCAGCCACTCCGCTTCCGTCCTGACATCTAATCCTCCTCAACCAAAACACCCAGCCCTGCCTTCCACTTTTATCCTCCGCTGCGTTTTCTCCCCCCATTTTTCGGTCTTCCCCCCTGCTTGCCCTTGTCACTACTCGGTTGCTGTCCTCCGCTCGCCACCTCCGTCTGTCCTTCCTCTCTGTCTTGTTTCATTTCAGTTTCTTTGCTCGCAGGCTGGCATTTCCTCCCCTCCAACCCTTCGACAATCTCTCTCAATTTATTCTTTCTATACTGCCCCCAGCACTCTTTTTTCCCCTCAATTTATTTTGTCCCATTTCTCTCTTGGATAAAAGTCTATTTCCCCCCTTTTGTTTTCTCAACACCTCAGTGTATTCCTATTTATTTATTTTTTTTATTGGGTGAAAACTATTTCTATCCCTTGCATGTCTGCCTTGATAATGAATGGTGGCTAACAGTGTCAATGATGTGTTGGTACTCTTAAAATAAATAAGATATGCGTGCAGTGTTGTCAAATGACAATTTAAGCAGGATTTTAAGGAGAATGGGCAAGTTATGGGATTTGCATTTATGCAAATTATTTAATTTACATTTATAAAGCCGTTTTCAAATGTGAATGTTTTCCGAGTTTCTTAGTCATCTATTTAGAATATCTCTGGGTTGTAGACACCCCCCAAAAAAATGCAAATTTGAGTATGTCTGGGCTTTGCAAAACAATGCATTTTACATTTTGTGACATTTTATTGACTATACAACTAATTTATTCATCAAGAAACTAGCAGATTAACCCATTAATAAACAAATTAAATCGAGATGAGGTTTACCACAGCTGAGACCACAGCTTCAAAACCCAAGTGTACGAAAAAGGTGTGCTTTTTTCACGCCGTTAAATAAATGCACGCACGACAAAATTCAGATTTCCCTTCCTTTTTATTACTTAAAGATTAAAGCTCAGGACTCCAGAAGGCGTCTGGCTTTTACACGCTTTGCAATTGTTGGTCCCTTATGGGTAACAAAAGTATATCCATAGCCACTCAGAGGACTGCTTTCCCAACTCAGTCTTTTTGTGTGCGAATGTGTGTGTGCTGATCACCTGAGTAAAATCTGATGTAACATCAGGTCATGCTGGAGATCAGCCCCCTAACACAAGTGTCTGGAGCCTTCTGTGAGCTCTTTCGATGCACCTCCCTTAGCTTCTGATCTTTTCCACACTTCTCTCTTGAACCGAGTCAGCAAAACAGTCGTCATTAGCGGGATTACTTTAGGGTTTCATGGCAGAGCTTTCAACCTCAGTATAAATACACCCACAAAAGAGAAAATGTCATCATACCAGCAGGGTACGAGAGAACCTTGGAGGAGGACTTGCTGCATGACTGGGGCTTAATATGTTCCAGCTAATGAGCTTTTGTTCTTAGTGCAGACAGCTTAAAATATTTAAGAGTGGATGATGAAGATGGTGAGAGGAGGAAGAAGGAGAGGAAGAG
>CAAKHG010028659.1:26210-47040 GCA_901007715.1 Dactylopterus volitans
GGGAATGTGTCCGATTGTTTACCCCCAAAAAGAAGATACAGCCTTTAGGGGGTATTTTTATTAATATTTTATTGACTCACCAGTTTGAGTTGCTGAATGGTCCTGTCCCTGCTGCTCAGGTCAGACTGGAGCTGCTTCTTAACTTTATCCACGTCGGAAACCTTCTGCCTCAAATTCTTCTCCTCCTCTTTCATGGCTGAGATCTTCAGTAAAAAACACAAAAGTGATGATCATGAAACACAAAGTGGACTCAAGCTTTACACCAGGGTTAGAGGACGTTCAACATTTAAATAATTCAATTTGTAAATAGACTATTCTAAACCGATGAAGAGTGGAGTACCAACTTAAGAGTACAGAAAGTGTAGATTTTTTTTTTTAAATAAGCTATTTAAAAAAAACGCTAAACTATTGCTTATTTTCCACAAGTTGTGGCTTGTTGTATGAATGCTGGCTGCATATGAATGAAAACACTCACTGTGACTTGTAGATCATGTCTACGTGGAGGACCATAGCCAGTCAGACAAGAGAAGAAATCCACTACCTAACACTTCCATAATGATCTAAGACACTTATAACAGTATGAGCCTTATGTCGGTGACATAAGCAAAGTCTGATTGTAAAATAAAACATGTAAACGGTTGTCAACACATACAAAAAAGTATGTCTTTGTAGGAGTAATTTTTGTAGCGTTTTTTTTTTTTTACAGCCATTGTAATAGAAAGGAGATCCTGTCAGTGGCATAGCAAGCACCTTTTAGTGAAGTTAGGTCTATTTGGAAAGTTAAGCAGTAGCCCTCTGTGGTTGACACTCATCGTAATTTTACGGAAATTATTTTTGTTCTTTTTATCAATTCGACCTCCAAAAAAAGAGAAATCATGGCCCGGGGTGGAAAACACATTAGCTCTCCTTTAAGCAGAGGCAGTTTACCGCAGAGAGTGAATGGCGTGTGCGCGAGAAATTTTTTTGGTACCATCTGAGCATGTTTTAATGGCTAAACATAAACCAAAATAATTAACGATTAGGATTAAACTAGCACCTAAATGTGTGTATAATGGCATAGATAATTCCTACGATGATCCATGTCTACATTAAAAAATGTACAACGTACAATGAGAGGTGAATAGAGTGTGAGGGTGAGATATCGCAACACCAGTTCAGGTCCTGCAGTCTCGCTATTCATTCACATCACAGCAATAATTTGAGCTTGACAAGGTTGAAAGAGAACTTCAGTGTTTGGATCAAGTAGCTGTGTGGAATTAAATAGTCTATAACAGTTTCAATATGCCAGATGATTCATAGTTTGGCAAACATCAATATCAGATCCCCAACAATTCAATATAAAAAAAAAAAATGATGAGGACATGGCGAGTGTGTATACCTCTTTCTGGACCTGCTGGATCTGCTTCTTGTAGTCAGCCAGTTTCTCTTTGAGGTCCGACGTGTCCTCCTCTTTCCTCTGAAGATCGAGACTTAGACTCTTGACCTTCTCAGAGTCCTGCTGGGCATTTTCCTTCAGTCTGAGATCGAGGCAAGAAAACAGCGGCTTAATTAAAAAGGCAGGACACCGAATTGCGGCCCAGAAAATAAACAGTTCTTCAGCTCCTCTTTAATACACAGGGTGGAGGACACCAGCCTCCCTGGACACAGCAGTGGAGACATCAAAAGGGAGAAAATATATTTCACAATGACAGAATAATAAAGTTGAACAAAGAGCCACAAGGCAAGGTGATAGAGAGACTGCTTCTCTCTTATGAGTTTTCTCTGCATCTCTGCAGGACAATAAACAACTCCAATGGCTGCTGTCTGACAGATAAATTAACGGAGTCCATTATAATAGTATTTAACTCAACATTAACATGCAAAATTTGGGAGAAACACTTGCGAATAGAGGTTTAACACAAAAATCTAGGAGCCAACAGTTAAAAAAACAAAAACGAAAACTAATTGGGTGTAATTCTGCTGGAAAATGGCTTCAGGAGATTTGAGAGATGGGAATAAACTTCGGGTGAAAAAGCAAACACCAAGTGGTTCCCTTGTGTCCCACTAATTGAAGTGTTTGGACAGTGTTATAAAGACTAGGATTTGTTTCAGAGGGCAAGTTTACACAAACAGTGAAAGAAAATGTCTGCCTGCAGTGCTTGAGAATGTTTATGGCAAATCTGATTCTAGCAATAAAAGGATATCGAAGAATAGGAGAGGCTCAAGCACACCGAGAGCATTACTGGCCACAATTACTTACGACCACAGAGCTTCTCAAGACTCTGTTTTTTTTTTCTGTTTTAACCTCCAGCTTGTGATTTTTAAATAACAAGTACTCTGCCCTGGAGATTAAGCGCTAAACCAATCGTAATTTTGTCATGGCTGATTGACGCGATAAGGAAGCCTGGGCTCACAATGTGACATTTGGCTGTTGTGATGTGATTGGGGAGGCGGGTGTGAATGACAAAGTCAAATTTGAACAAAAATCAGTGGCAACCTGCATATCTCTTCGGCTTTCTTCTCCAGCTCTGCGTCCTTCTGAGCGATGGCCTCGTGCGCCACTGCCAGCAGCTCTCGCCGCCTTTCCACCTCTCTGCGCCGGGCCTCCTGGACCGCTTGGCTCTCCTCCTCCTCCCGCTGCTCTCGCGCCTCCCGCAGGCTCTTTTGCAAGGATGATACCTGCAACTCCAGGTCAGATAGTTTCTTCTGCAGCTCGGCTTCTCTCTCTGCAGACGCCTTCATGGACTCCACTTTCTTCTCCAACTCCTTCTCCTTTTCTTCCAGCGTTCTTTGCGTTTCCGAAGCGGCAAGCGGAGTTTCAGTCTCGCAAAGACGCAGCTGCCTCTCTCTGTCCATGTCGCTGGCTTTTACCCTTAAGGACTCAACTTCAGTCTGCAGGTCTGAGTTAAGCCTCTTGAGGTCCTCAGCGGCAGAGCTGAGGGACGCAGCCTCCTCTAGTTTGGCTTTTAAAAGCTCTGCAGTCTGTTCCCGCTCACCCAGCTTTTGCTTGAGATCCTTTAAAAGTTCGTCGTGTGTTGCTCTTTGTTGAGTCAGTTGACGGTTCAACTCCTCCAGCTGCTTTTGTGATATCACTTCTTGTTCTTTCAGCTTCTCTTTGAGCTCCTGCACTTGCTTTCCAGAGGCTTGTGTTTGCTCATCGAGCTTTGCTTTTAGCTGTTTTACTTCAGAAGCACGTTCTTCACATTCAGCATCAGTTTTGAGGTCACTCTGGCATTGCTGTGACATCTGTTCTTGATCCTGACGCTTCTTTCGTAGCTCTTCCATTTGTTGTTTTGAGGCTGCTTCTTGGCAGGTCAGCTTCTCGTTGAGCTCTTCCAGTTGCTGATCTGAGATCAGCTGTTTATGTGCTAGCTGCTCTTTTGCATGTGCCAGTTCATGTTCCAGCTCTAGCATTCGTTTCTGCTTGTCCTCATTTTGCTCCTTTTCCTTGGCCAAATTATTTCTAAGCTCAGAAACTTCTTCTCTCAAATGTGCATTGAGGCCACCAGATGCTGCTGCTGTGGTCTGCATTTCCTCTTTCAGACCATGAATCTCCAGGGTCAGAGTGTTAATCTGGGAGGTTTTCTCCTGGATCTCCTTGAGGTGTTCCACCACTTGTGTCTGGACAGTTTGCAACTGGAGCGAGGCTTGTTCAGCACTCTGCTTCTCACTGGTGAACTGCGGAGATTTCAAAAAACAAACCCTCTGTTAGAGCTGAGATCATTAAATACAACAAATACACAGTGTTGCCGCAACTTAGGCAAATAACAAGAAACAGTTAAGTGCCGTGGACGAGGGACTATCACGTTAAAATTCATGCCAGGCCTTAAAAAGTGAAAAAAAACTCTCAGATATATAATTACTTCATGAATCACTGAAAGTTTTATTCTGATAACATTTTCCTGCTTAACCTTCTTGAATCAGCATGTGATCCATCACTGGAAAAAAATTGTACTCTCTCTTGCGACAACCTCAATTAAAATGGAAGTCCTGTGGTGGCGGCGGCGGACTTCCACTTTGATTTGACAAAAATGTAAAACAAATCATACTATGGCCCACCTGGCGCGCTGTGGCTTCCAGTTTGACATTCAGCTGGCTGACCTCTTGTCGAAGTGCTTCGCACTCCCTCAACCTTTTCTCACTCTCTTCAGCCGTCTTGCGGATCTCTTTCGCCTCCTCTCGGCTACTCCGTTGCAGTTGGAGGGTTTTAAGCGCTTCCTCCTTGGCTCTCCGCTCAGCTTCGAGGGCTGCCATGGCTTCCTCTTTGCTTTGCTTCAGATCCCTGAGTTCGGCAAGAGTCTCCACCATTGTTTTTCTCTCCTCCTCCAAGGACCCCGATGCCTCCTCTTTCCCGGTGGTCTGGCACTCCCTCTCAGCGAGGGCGTCGTCTCTGGATCCATTCTCCTTCAAAGAGGAAGCAAACAAACCCTGCAATGTAGAACTGTTGAGTAATTCCCTTTTCAGTGTCTAAAGAACATTAACTTAACACACTGAGGAGAGGCTTGGCATATTTGTCCCATAGCTGCAAATGAAATATGTTATTTCATATCCGACTTGGCACCCATTTCCTTAAATCTGCAACAAACATCGGGCTAAGAGTAAGTAAAATCACTGGCTGAACTCCCTGGATGGTGTGTGTGTAATCACAGTGAAATGAAAACATTTTACCCTCCTGCTGTTAAGGTTCTCACGAGGAAACATTTTACACAACTAATCGTACGGATCTGCTAATTGGCGGAGGAGCTGCCTGTTTGTGTCCCAGGCCCCTCAAGAGAATGAATCAAAAGAGCTGAATAACCATGAGTGGAACTGATGATGTGAGAGATATCATGAGTCAAAGCAACAAACACTGATAAACGATCCTATTAAAAGGTAGTCACTAATATTTGGGAAGATCTTTATTCATAACTGCGCTTACTAATTGATGGATAGTTGATCATTCTGGATTTTATTTGATCAGGTGGAATTAGGTCGACCAAACATTCGTATCCACAAGGTGGTATTATGTCGTGTGAAGGAGCTTCACTATATTGCAGCAAACCAGATGGAAAACTGAATCTGCGGTTGCTGTTGAAATGTAAAGAAAAGGTGAAGAAGCTTGTTTTTTTGTGTTTTTTTTTCAGAGATGGCTTCTAAACCCAGAGTATGTTGACAAACTCGTCTTCCTCAGCAAGGATCAGACGACTGGAGCTGCATCAGTGTTACCACCTTTATGTGAGTCACCCTGCGATTTGCCTTTAGGATTCATTCAAGTCACACTTTGGGGGGAAAAAAAACTGTTAGACCTAAGTAATGTATTATATTTTGGATTAACATCATTTGGTATGAGTGATCTTTTTTGGCCAAACTAAAAGAGGCTTGATAATGTTCAATAATGCTTAATAACAAAAAGAGAGAGTAATGATGTCTGAATAATTACTGAAGAAGTCTGCCTTCGCAAGCACTCGTATGGGTTTTTGTTTCCTGTTTAAAACCTAAATAATCCAACTACCTTGTTTAAGAGTATTGTCGTTGGTCCATTATTTCTTCTTGGAATAAAGATTTCCTTGAAAAGAAAAATGTTTTATTTAGCATCATTTCCAAAAGCATTTTTAATATCAAAAAACATAAGTAATCGATAATTATTTATTTTCCATCAGCTGATAGAGAAAATTTCTTTAATTATCCTTCCCTAATTCCAGCTGAGGTGTTTACAAGGCAAATGAATATTCCTCTAAAATTGTTGTTTACATGCAGCCATGCATGCTCTGGTTAATGACTGAGCATGACGGGGGTCGATGACCTAACATGTTGCTTAACAGGTCTAAATATGGAAAAATAGACCACCTGGAGCCACTTTTTTTTTTTTTTTGCTTCTTTGTGCCAAAACAACACGTTCACCAGTGGCAGACTTGTGAATACAGCCCATTTAACCACTTTCTTGTGGAAGTCGGGCCACAGAGATTTATACCAGAAATATGGCATTTTCCATACATGCATCTCTATTGCAAACCAGCTACTCCTCACGTCTTAATCAGAACACGCTTCATTAAGGCCTAATTAGGAATATAAAAATGGAATATCCTGTTTACATGAGTTGTATCAAATTCTTAAAACTACCATATTCGGAGTGAGTAAAAAAAAATTGTTTGTATGTAAATTTTCATGAGCTTAGAATGAGCTTTTAACATCTACAAAAGAAAAGAAGTTACCAACCCCCCCAACCTAGGATCATGGATTTGCCGCTAAACTAGCCCCAAACAGACATTTACACGCTGCACCTTTAAAGGTTATGAAGATATCTAACATCATTACCCCCCCTTTAGAGTATTCCGTCTTCCTCTAGTTATGTATCACTTTAACCAAGGTTTTTACCTGCGGCCACAATCTCTCATAAGAGCTCCTCTCTTCTCCCGGTCCATGGCGGGGCCGTGAGCCCAGTCCTGCTGCCGTTCGCAGTTCCGCCACTTGTTTCTCCAGCCGTGCCACAGCAGATGACTTCTCCTGGAGCTGGGTGACAAGCCTCCTCTTCTCATCAGCCTCCACTTCACTCGTTTCGCCTTGCACATAAAGGAAATTCAGAAATGTAACAGGATGTGGAGGCTTGGCCAGAGTCGTGTGAAACGGTAAGAGCCTCCTCTGAAACATTGCTTATTACTACTTTACATTCCTCCTGCAAATAGTATAACTTTTACTGAAGACCCCAAAAACTGAGTTTGAAAATTGCTCATCCTAAATCAGAATTTATAACAGATCAAGTCACAGTTTTTTCTTTTCTTTTTCGTTACCAGTGTTCTTGTCGGCCAGTTGCTCTTGATGCTGTTCATTCACATGCACGCGCGCGCTCTCCAAGCTTCCTGCTTGGCCTGATGCGAGACATTTCTGAACAGCCTCGGTGGCTTTCTTGATGACTGCCAAGTCACATGAGTAGGAGTCCAGAGATTTGTCCTGCGGGAGGCAGCAAACATTCAAAAATTAGTCAGGGAGATTAGTAAGCACACCCCTGCAATCAGAACATCCAGGTTTGATAACCCTGAGGCTTTGCAAGCCAACCTGTCAAGAGCATCTTGGAAAAAGATACTTAACCCATGCCTGCTTAAGCATCAGAATACTAATTGCTCACTGGATACTTGAAACAGGAGTCAAAAAGACATGGAAGAACTTCTCAGTCCTAATATGAAATGTTAGACACACTTCAAGCCCATGTGATCTCGCTGCAGTTTTAGTCTTTCCAATGAGCACTGTTATTGTTTCAGTGGAAAGCAAGCGAGTGCGTGCAGGTCACACTCTGCCGAGATCCGGATGCATCCTGATGCCTCGTGTTGACTAAAACCTATGCTTGCATAATTAGCTGTACTGCCCTGAATTTGAATGTCATTCTGTAAGGTCTTTGAGCTGTATGAAAATAGATTTAAAATCATAAATATCATGCATCGAAGCCTTCAATGGATTTTCGGTATAATTTCCATTCACACGTCACGAGTGTGCTGTCAGAAGGTTTTAGCATGAACAGCAAAATCTAGACCAGATTCACATTTTGACGAGTGAATCTAACTCTCGTCAAAAACTTGAAAGTAACCTCCCCCCCCCCCACGTTTTATTTTGTTTGATTTTTCAAAAAAGTTGGGAATAGCACTAAGTACATTCTCAGCCTCAGTCTAGAGCTGGTATTTGAATTGTATATTGCAACTGAAATAGAAATTGTAATATTTGCTTCTCCAAAGAAACAGAAAATTAACCAAAAAAAAAAAGAAAGAAAAGAAAGTATTTCCAAAATTATCAAACTACTGGAGATTTTGTTACCGTGGCTTGTGCTTCTCCGCCGGTTTGAGAGGCAGCCATTTTGTCAATGAGGTTCTTTAAGATCTCCAGCCGCCTTTCTGCTCGCTCCTCCAGGATTTCTCTCTCACGCACCACACGGTCACTGGGTCAAAGATGCAGACAGGTGTTAGAACAGCTTCATTTCCTCACCTACAACTTTTGAAACGCACGTGCAATCATCGAGACCATGACTGCGTTCCGCAAGAACCTTTGTGAGACATGCTGTCATAAAAAAATAAGCAGAGCAAAAAAACATTTCACCAGAAATTCATTGGATCTTGGTTTCATGCACCGATCGTCTTTGATTTAAGCAAAAGTTATTAAATGATTATAGTTGAGTGTCATTTTTCTCTGCGAAAATAATTCCGGTTACACAAACTTGAGATTAAAAAGGATAAAATTATTCAAATTATTTCTACTGATGAACATAATTTTCTTTAGCACCAAGATTAAAGTTTATTCAGGGCGTATTAACACCAAATAAGTCCTTTAGTTTCGCTTTTTTTGGTCCAGACTAAAAAATCCAATGTTTATTTTTTGGTTTGATGCGGTTCCTTTTCATATTGCAATTTTTTCGCCCGAGTCCCAGAAATTGTCAACAAACCCTCCTGTGCAAAGATCGTTCAATCATTGGACAAAAGGGTCTGGGGCTGAGGGAGGCACCGGTGAAAGTAAACAATCATGCAGCCCCAGCGTGCTGCACTCAAAGTGCTGATGTTTTCGCTTCATACAGTTACAAAACACAGAAAATTTGGAGCATCAGAGGCATTTGGTGGAAGTTCGATTTCATGATGTGAAGTTTAGCATTTTGCAACGTCGAAAATGTTGTGCAAGAGGGCGACGAAGGAGAGCTACATGCGCCCGTTGCATGCCAACAACAACCCTTGTTGTTGCGAGTGGCGTCCGAAGCGCGTTACGTCCAAAGAAGGTGTATGATTTTTAGAACTGGATCGAACCGCAACAGGGTTTGTTTGGAGGCGAACCGAGACCACCTCTCCGGCGGGGTCTCGGCCCGGCTGTCTGGTCCGCTCCAGAGTTCAATGGTTTGTATTCACACCGGCCCAAAAGGTCTGCACCAGGGATTTTTTTTTTTTTTTGGTTTAGTTCGAACCAAACATGGCAGGTGTGAATAATACACCCTCAGGAAACTCAGTATTGTGGATGACTGACGCGAGGGGGGCGCGCGCCGCGGTGAGAAGTGAGACTTCCTGGGTATATAAAAGAAGAAAATGTCTCACTTGAAATCCTTCTGCATTTCAGAGAAAAGGTCAGAGAACTCTCTGCTGATCTCCTCTCTGACTCGCGCCTCCACCAGATGATTCTCCGCCCGCTCCCTCTTCAGTTGGAGCTGCAGCTGTCGCAGCAGGTCTACCTGCCGCTGCACAAACACAATTTGACATCTGTAACCGATACCGCGCATGTGCTTTCATAACACGTGAATAAATTAATGGCCGCTTGTTTGTTAAAGTCAATTGAAAAGGACGAACCTGGTGCGTCCTTTTACTGATGAGAATTTTTTCCGTTTCAGTGCCGTCCTCTTCATCATCGCTTTGATGGATGGTGTCCTCCATCAGGCTCTCGTTTTCATCATCGTCATCTTCCTGCATACAAAGTTTTCAAAGTTTTACAAAACAATTGTTATTTGCCATGCAGTGCTTCAAGCTACGTATGGTCAGATTGGCATTGGCACTAATTTCCTGAATTGATTCATTGTGCAATCCAGTTTGCTGTGACATCACATCGGGTGACATCATACAGTCAGTCAAAGGCATTAGCAACATCAAAGCATGTCCAGTCGTTTGATTTGGAGTTTTGTTTTTGTTTTTTTAAGAAAAAGCTCAATATCATAAAAAATGTAAAAGTACACACATTTAAATATCAAAAATTCTCAGCTTTTTAAGAAAAGATTCAAATCTCTTTCTACCTTTTTTTTAATGTTAAACGCTCAGACAGATGAACAAATTATTGTTTCTTCTCACTGAACCAATATTGCAAATGTGTGACAATAGCAGGCATATAGGAAGTGGCTTAAGCGATTATCATTTGAATGATCAATCTCTATACCTCTCTGTATAAAAAAATGACTAAACCTCGTGAAATGATCCCGCCTCCACCCCACCTGCACATCCTCCAAGCTGCTCTCCCAGCCAATCAGTGAGCTTCTCCTGCTACTTCGAAGAGTCGTTCTCTCAGCGTTGTTGAAGGAAACGTCACTGCCGGACCTCTGGGGCATGATGGGAAGGGGCTTGGTGGCGAGAACCACCACCTGGAAGCAGATAAGAGGAGGGAAAACGCAAATTAATGAGACGTCCATTCGTATAGCAATTTTCTGATTTCCCATGAAAAGAAATTTGCACAATTACGGGTTTACGAGGTATGGCTAAAAAGCCGGAGCAGATTCTAAATGCAGTTCAGGCGGCAGGACACAAGAGAAAAGGGAAAACATCAACATACCTTCTGTGCCACAGCAGAGAATTTGAGGACGTTGAGAGTCTCGTCGTACATGGAGGCGCACTGGTTGATGTTGACTATCATGCAGGCTTTTCCCCGACCACAGAAGAAGCCCTGCAGGTAGTGGGTCAGCTTGCTTTCCCGGAAGGGAACATGCTGCAGCAGTCTGAGCGGGGACACACACACACATAGGGCGCTTTGATGTGTGTGCTGTTCTTGATCTCTTCTGAAAAGTGCTGCTTCTAGCTGAATCATGGATAACATCGGGGAAATTTATTACAAGATTAGAGGTGCATTCTGATTGACTGTCTCGTGTTTTTAATCTTGCCTACATGTTTAAGATTTCGGTATTTCCAAATGTTTAATTATTGTATCTTTTTTTTTAAAGAGAGTGCACAATCGAAAGTCATCATAAAAGTAACAGTGAGGTTAGAGATAAATGTGGACCACAAAGTGAATGCTCACACTGTGATATTATCATTACCATTTTATTATTACGATTAGGGCCTGACCAGTTCCTGTGAGGGTCCTATTGGAATTGCTACGATTATGATCATAACTCACAAACAGGCGTTGGCGAAAGCAGCAGAGGAAATTTGGACAAAACAACCCTGCCAGTACGTTTCATCTACATGTCTGAAGAAAAAAAAAAGACATACAAAAAAAGTCTCCCGCAGCCATACTTTAAACCCAGTTTGAAGTCAGCTATTTTAAATTAAATTCGACCGTTTACGCTTTTCATGTGTCTGAATAAACTGATGAGAAGGTTAATCAGATCCAATTGAAAATCTCATACAAAACACCCTGGAATATGTCCTACCTGGATCAGAGTCCTGGCCTAACGACATTCATCTGTTGATGATCAGTTCAGGACACATCAACATCGGATCACGCAAAATGGACTCATTTGTGGTGATTTCTCCTGCACTCCTAATGCACATCTTTCACTCAGATCTTTCCAAAATCACACCTGGATAGCCACGGACAGCAACAGTGCTACAGTTGCCAATTACCCCGACCTGTGCAGGGACCAAGGGCCCGTTCAGTGCTGCCTGCAGCTCTAACGATCATCATCACATCACATTATTATCTTCACACCACTGAAACTGCTCATCTATCAAAATGTTCAGCTTTTGGAAGGTCATTTATTTTGCCATCCAAACATTTAACTTTTTAATTCTATGCCATTAATCTTTCCATGGAAAAAAACAAAACAAAAAAAAAAAACATGGATGCCAACAGTATGTTTTGCCAGTCGTAATTATTTTTGAATAAATCCTGCTATGCACCTGTTTAAACACAATTAACAGTGTGACATTATTGGCTATGGAGAATTTCTTCTACTTTTGTTTTTCTTAACGTCAATTTAGCAATTTCAGGCATTACTTCAAAAATTCTGTTCAGATGTCAGCATTCAAACACATTTTCTTTTTTTTTTTACTGGTTTGTCTCTGTTGTCCCTTTCCAGTAGCATCAGGACCTTTGATTGATTTTGGAAGAAAAAAAAAAGCCCTTTCTTTGATTGATCATTTTTGATTAGTCTCTATCAATCGCGTTTGAGGACAGGACATGTTCTCACTTGGCCTGCTGGTTGTGCCGCAGCGCGTTGATGCATTTCCCCAGGATGAGCAGGGACGTGTTGATGTTTCCAGCTTCCTTCAGACGCTCGCCTTTGTTCTGGGTCTTGGCGCAGCGCTCCGAGCCGGCCAGGTCACACAAGCACAGCCTGAGAGAAACACATAAAACACACACGCTCGACCCCACAGTTACACACGCATAACCGGAGGGCTCTCGATCAGGTGTTCACCTACTCGCTGACTGTGTGGACTCTGGGAGTGCCGATATCCTCAATCTTCAAAATGCGAATGGAGAATATGCTGTGACTGCAGAGAAGAGAGCGGAACACGCTTATCAGTCACTGCATATCAAGACTGTGTTAAGAACACAAGTGGGATTAATCAGTTAATGTTTTAAGAGGTGTCCTCTTTATCTGTGATTTACAATCAACCAAAGCAGCCTCTATTTACATGTAAACAATAGCGAAGAATACTTCGGCATTATTAAGGTATTTATACTTCTGGTTGCGCTTTTTTCTCACAATTGATTTGCGCATCAATATGTTTCCTTAAACTGTTTTGCTATAGATGCTTTCACACAAATGCTACATTGCAAAAAGTAATACAATTTTTTTTTTGGAACAAACCCGGTTTGTGGGAGCGCTCACAACTGCAACTAAAGTCATCAACCAATCCCATTACATGCAACACGCAGCATTTACAAGTGAATATTTCTCATGTTCCTGTCAATAACTCATCACGCCGCCGGTGTGGAAAGGCCTTTAAGATGGCACAATTCTTTGTCGGTCTTTTCGTTTTTCTAAAATGATTACTTCAAATGTATTTTCTTACATCCAACCACTATAATTAACATTGCTGTGTTAACAATGACAAACAATATTTGAAATGCCAAAAAGAAGCTACAGGGAGATGTTTACTTCAACATAATGAAGCCTTGCAATAGAGTGATTCTAGCAGAACTACTAAGTTAGCGCAGTAAGACAGTCTGATGATCAGGTTAGAAGGTTTTGACAATTGAACTTCACACAACTCCTTCCATACGGTGGAGGAAGGTTGCTAATCGAAGACCTTGTAATTTTTTGACACTCAAACTTCAGTTGCAGACTGAAAAAAAAGAAGAAGAAGAAGTTTCTTCTGGGAGCATGTAGATGCTGCTGTCGTCCTCACCTCCGACTGGAAAGCTGGTTGAGCTTGGTGGACGAGAAGCTCTGGTTCTTCTTGCCCAGCTTCATCACTTTATAAGCTTCTTCTGCGCTGTTTACCTGAACCCACCGCAGATCTGCACACAAACGCATACGAACAGCGTGCATCAAGTAAACTGAACAATTCTACCGTTTTGTAGAACCACCCCAACCGCTCAAACCTTTGATGAAGGCGTTGCCCTTGACATCCTGCGAGAGGCGCAGAGCAGTCCTCCTCAGGGCCCCGCTGGGCACCGCCTCCAGGAGGTCATGAATGTTCTCGTTGTAGATTTCACAGAAGGACACCCAAACAGAGAACTGAGTGTGCGTCTCCAGCTTCAGGCTGATTCTGTCTTCTGCTGTGAGAACAGAGGAGCCTGCAAGAGAGACAAACCTCCACCGTTATCACCCCGTGGCATAGCACAGCAGAACATCTGGATTTCACTTTTAGGGCAACGCAAATTCAACATGCGATGAGAAGTGTGAAGCTGCAATCTGGTTTGGGGGGGTCGATAAATTAGGCCAATAATCCTGTCAGTTAAGATGATGAAGTAACTAAGAATATGAAACGGATCAGAGACAACGATAAATCTTGCCTTCAAGGAGCGTCTTTCCTGTTGAGTTCAACAGGCTGGCGTTGATCTTCTCATTCTATAAAGCAAAGAGTGAAGATGAAAACATTAAGAAAACATTGTTATTGATGGAACTTTTTTTTTCTTTTTTTTAAAATGTCACGTTAGATATTCTGGAAATACAAAAAGGCTGCACACACTTCTAGAGGAAAGGAATAGGCGGCAGGTTATTAGAAGCTGTTTTTTAGAGGCATCTACTGGTTTATTACGGGGCGAGGGCGTCCAGCAGGGATGCACGTTTCAAGCAAAAATACTTTTCGAAATTTGCTGGGAAATCTTCGCCAGTGTTATAAACAGTCCCCCCCCCACATTTACACTCACACACACCAGGTGCCACAGAAAAAAACATCCGACGTGAACACCGCACACATTTCAGCAGTGTGTACTATGAAGCATCGTGGTGTCAGAAGACATAGCTGGTAGCATGTTGACCGCCTTCCGGACACATTAAAACTCCACATGCCAGAATCAGATTACAGGCACATGCTTAAAGGAACAGTTCACCCAAGCGAAATTTTCTTTTTGAGCGAACTTTTAAGGATAGTTTAGCCATACTGAGAAAACTGCTCTTAGATGAAGTACAGCCACCTTGCTTTATTTTGAACCAGCACCTAGTTTGAAACTCCTTTCTCAACCTTTTAAGAAAGGACAGTTATGATCTTCAGTTTGTCTAAAATAACTGCACAAATATTCAAAATTATGACTTTTCTGAAGCTATCATTTAGAAGAGTTAAAATTCAAGATGGTTTAATGAATTTGCACGCCAGGACCTTATGCGAGACCTTTTGCTCCACAGGCTTATGACTGTCCAATTTTGATCCACAAACTTTCATGTGCAGAGATGTAAAAGTCAGGCAGGATTGGAAGTTTTCTATGTAGCTTTTATTTGATATAAAATGCTTCACGCAACTGCTTCTGTCACTTGCAGCTGAGAGCAGCACCATGTCTGCGCTGCACTGAAGTGTGCCCATGGAAACCGAGCTGTCGGAGCGGTCACACAGAAGTGACTGGGACTAACGGATCTCTTGTACAACAAAGTTAACACGATGTATAGTTGCTGCCGTCGGGGGCGAAGCGCCATTTACTGACAACTGATATACTATACACAGAAGACAACTGACGGCCACATATGAAATATGCATATAATATACAAAGTAGGCTATATAAATGCATATATTTACTATATAAGCATTTATACCGGGAGAACCTCCACTTACATCGGAAAATTCACTCCAAGACATGCAACGTATATAGGTCAAAATAAACATTTTAGACCACACATAAACCCATTTAAATAACACCATAACGTCACTAATTACATCAGCGTATCAGTCGTTAGACATTTTTATTTCAAACTGCTGTATACAACATTTAGATTTTTAAGCTTTTAAACGACTGTGAATTTTTACATATTCGATGTTTTTATGCTTTAATACATTTGCCGACATTTTTCTTATTACGTACTGTATTATTAATGAAAAACCAGGATAAGTCTGTATATAAATGCTTAAGTGCAGGTTGTACGAGCGACCCCCTGACCCTCTCCCTCCAGTAAGGTATAATTCGAAGATGGTTTAACGGAATTAAGGTTGGATGCCGCCCAACCCCACTGACGAGTGAGCTCCACAGCAGCACTCGACCCAAAGACCAAAGGCACGGACCACTGCTGCGCCGTCATTCTGAAACGCCGTCTGGAACCTGAGACTGGCAAACCAGACCCCGTCAACCCCCTCCTCAGACGCATTACCTCTTTCAGCTGTTTGAGGAGGTTTCTCTTGAATGCCGCCTCCTCGGCCTGTTGCTCCCTGGTGAGTCTTGTGAACTCTCGGCAGCGATGAGGTTTGACGCTCATCCCCGTGTGGACCTGCTCATCAATAGTGCTGAAGATTACATCCAGAGACCTTGGTAGAATGCCAGCATTGGTATCTGGACCTGGGGGAAGGAGGGAGTTATGGTGTTTCCATCATCACCGTAACAGCTTCAGAAGGAAATTTGATGGATCATGTTTTGTTTTTCATCAGGGCAATGATAGTGCAGAGGCAGACCACAGCTGGTAGGAGCTCATTAGAACACCTTTTTTTCATTATTTAAACTGGAATAATTGTGTGCTGGGCTAACTCCAAAACGAACCACTCCACTCTACCCTCTCCAGAACGCTAGAATAATACAATCCAAGGCACCTGCAACAGCTGAAGAACATGGATGGGGATATTTTTACTTAAATCATTCATTATCAGTCGAAAAGTCGAAAACGTGAGTAAGTGCCCTGAGGCAAGTCTAAATATGATGCAGCTGCCCAAGGTAGTGCAGAAAAGAATGATAGTGTAGAAGATAGGAGAGTGTGGAGCAGAAGAACAGCAGAGGGAGTTTTATTTTTGTTTGTTTTTTTTAAATTGCTGAGGTGTTCAGAAAAGAGATGGGTTTTTAGTCTCTTCTTGAAGACTGAAGTGTTGTAACTGGTTCCACCAGTTGGGAACCACAAAGGAGAAGAGTTGAGCTAGTGACCTCGGGCCTTGATGTGGAGCCTGTGTCTGTCTGTATCCTTTCATTCGCCGAGCGTAGAGGGCGAGAGGGCAGGTAGACCTGAATGAGGCGGTTCAGGTAAGGTGATTTTTCTTTTTTTTTTTTTTTTTTGGTTGCAGTTGTGCAGGCGAGTGTCAGGGTTTTGCAAGACCAGATGCGCCGTCGCATTCTGGATCACGTGCAGGGGTTTGAGCGTGGATGCCGGGAGGCCTGTGAGTGGGGAGTTGCAGTAGTCGCCGTGTGAAACCACAACAGCCTGTGCCAGGAGCTGTGCCGCGAGTGTAGCGAGGTAGGGTCTCATCTTCCTGATGCTGTACGGAGCAAATCGACATGACCGAGCAACTAAGGGCACATGAACCTTGAAGGTTAGCTGGTCATCAATCGTTACACCCAAGTTTCTGGCAGACTTTGCAGGTGTGAGCTGGACTGACTCAAGTTGGATGTTGATTTATTGTTGTACTGAAAAACCGGCTGGGGTGACCAGGAGCTCGGTCTTTGAGCGGCTGAGTCGCGGGTGACGCTCTTTGATCCACGTTGCGATGTCGGCAAGGCATAAACCTGGCAGAGACTGCGTGGTCATCAGGGCGGAATGACAAAGAGCTCGGTAACATCAGCATAGCAGTGGTATGAGAGACCATGTGCATCCGATATTCCCCCAAGTAAGATGGTGTACATTTAGAAGCGAAGAGGACCTAGTACTGACTCTTCAGGGACCCCTGTGGGCAAGCTCTGGGGTACAAATGTTTCTCCTCTCCAAGACACTAAAAAAGGGGTAGAACATGAACCAGCGGCGGGCAGATCTTTAAATGCCATGCTCAGCAAGTGTGGGGAGGAGGCTTTGGTGGTCAACTGTGTCAAAAGCAGCAGACAGATCTAACAGCAGGAGAACTGACCAGCAGCTCTGGGCGAGTTTAGTGATTTGGTAACCGATAGGAGTGCCGTTTCTGTTTATTGGCCATGTTTAAAACCAGACTGATTGGGGGCTTATTGAAAAGTGCGTGTTCCAGCACTTTAAAGAGGAACGGCAGAGGTGAGACCAGTCTGTAGTTTGCGATCCGAGCTGGAGGTTCTAGGGCTGCAAAAATTAATCTATGACTAATGGACTACTGGATTAACTATATATTATATAATCGACTAATCGTTTTGAGTCTTTTTTTAATAAGAAAAAGTCAAAATTCTCTGACTCCAGCTTATTACATATGAATATATTCTTGTTTCTCTCGTCTATAGCAGTACAGTGAAGATCTTTGGGTTGTAGACTGTTGGTTTGAGGACATCTTCTTGGGCTTTTGGGAACAGTGGTCAATGTTTTTCTTTTTTTTTAATTTACGTTTTGTATCAGTAACAGCCAAATATCAGCAGCGCAACTGATTAAAAGATGTATACACTGCCTCTGTTGGGGCTAATTATGACAACACTAAACTGCTTTTATTTTATTCGTATATTGAAATTTTTATTGGTGCATTCTCATTCATTCTACGCACTAAAATTGTAATAAAATGGGATTTTTAAAAAGGAAAACAGGTAGTTGTTCAATTTCAGAGGGCCTTTTCTGTTGTTTACTGTTGCTCTTCAACAACGCAAAAGTATTTCTTATCCGATTACTCGATGAATCGATGGAATAATTGATAGAATACTCCATTACTAAGACAAATAACAGCTGCAGGCTGCGCCCCTAGTAGGTTCTTTGAGTAATGGTGTGATCCGAGCCTGATTAAAAGCAGCATAGGTACTTTAGGAAAATGCAGAATTAACAGAGAGTGCGGCTAGACTGGCTGTGTTTTCTGGCAACAGTATTTAAATACTAAGAAGCATGATGGCTGGATCCACTCCTTTCAGATTTTCAGCCGATAGACGATAGGGAGTGAAACCAGAAAGTGCTAAATTCCAGGAAAACAGCCAAATGTGATAATTGCCTTGAGCTACTCGACAACACATTGAAACTCCGTCAAACTCAAAAACAAACTCATAAACCAAACAGGCCGCTTGCGATCTCCTATTTTTAGATCTTAGCTTGCTCTGGTTAAGCATCAATAACACGACACGAGTCACAATGTGGAAAAGTAACCACTTGATTTTTACAGTAAAAAAAAAAAAAAAAAAACTACATCTGGATAAAACCTCTCTCCCGCTGAACCGAACTGCGCAGCCTTATCTAAACAAACACGCATGGCGGCGGAACAGACCTAAGAAGGTGAAGGTTTTCCCAGCATTGGTGACTCCGTAGGTGAAAACCAGGGAGTTCCCCCCTTCGAGGACGTCTTTCACCAAATCCTTGACTGTGCCTTCGAACAGCTCCCTCTGTGTCGTTTCTGGACCGTATACCTGTGGAAGGCAAAAGCAATAGACAAGATTTTTGCTTCAATTCATTATTACGAAGTAAATTACACTGGCTGGTCCTGGTTTCCATGTAGCTACTGGTTTGTGTTGTGGCTGCCAGCAGTAGCTATTAGTAGCACTGGCACTGTATTCAAGAATACACAGTAAATTGAGTATTCCTGCCTCTGGGCTAAAACAAAAACCAGACTATCGCCACTTTATAAAGAGGAAATATACCACATCCTTGATATATGGATATATGGATCTCTGAACACAAACACCAGTATAGTCAACTCAGATGCAATATCCATACAAACGTCTCAGCTAAGAAATCTTTCAGCAGCGAGCCTTTTTTTCCCCCCTTTCTTATTTGCTGATAAACACCAACCTGAGAGAACTGGAAGCGCTGTCCGGTTTGTGGCGCTTTTTCGGTGCTGAGCCTGGCAGAGGGGGGATAACTGGGGGGCTTCAGCAGGACTGTGTCAGGTGGCTCAATGGCTACAGAGTCCTGTTGAATGCGCCAGACAGGGCGACAGATAGACAAAACAAATGTACAATTATTCTGTTTTGGTTGACGTGAAATTAAACGATATGAGGCAGCGCGGCCATATTCATATCCATGCCAACATCAATCTGGAAGTATAAAGCATAGCCTGTCTTCTGCAGGCAGTCGAATTTCAGCAATTATTTTTCAGTAAACACCAAAATGTGTTGCGATAAACACACCAATCATAGATTCTACATTATGATCTGGAAAACCACTCTGGGCGGGGACCCTGGCGCGTTGCACTGGTGACAAGGTCGCAGTTTTAACCAGTCGAGCCGGCTGGGAATGCAGAGACCGCCGTTGAACAGTAGCGTCCCAGACGCAGCCAGGCTCTCCGACACGAGCTGTATGAATACAGCAAACATCTGTGTGTGTGTGTTTACCTGTGACTCGCCGTTATCAGTCTCCGCGGGGGTGAAGGGTCGGACGCGCAGATACACCTGCAGATGTTCTCGCTCCTCAATGCTGGACTGCTGAACAACACAAACAGCAACAAGATATTGTAGCTCACATACAGTGTGACGTGTGGCTATTACATATTTCAGAATCGTATTGAATTACCCCATCTGCATTAACTTACAAAGCTGTATCACATCAACGGCACTCTTCTGTTTAAGGTTAGCTTGTCATTTAAAAAGTGTACTGACTCTTTATTGGGGCCGGTAGTCTTCCTCTGTATGGTGGCGCGTTAACAGGTGTGGCCTAAGGGTTCTCGCTGTCGAGTGATATTTCACTTGGACCTCACATACTCCACAGATTACTATATATTTCATATTTTTTTCATCTGTGAGGACAAATCATTTTGTAAATGGTCAGGAGGCCTGATCTCTGCAGTGGGCACATGCCGTCTGCCTTCCCTGATGGTGAAATAATTCAGAAAACTTAACTGGCCAAGTGAGAGAAGGGCGAGATATTCGTCTGATCTATTTTTTTTTTTAAATACACATTTGAATGCCAAACTCTATGTTTCAATTATATTTGATTTCTGATGTCTGGTCCTGCCCTACTCTCTGGCAGCTTACGAACAACATTTCAAGCGATTTAACCTGTTACGCAAACCTCAGGAATCACAAATTTTACGATGCCAGGCACTAACAAATTAATTATCGAAGCAAACTGGTTTAACTGGTTTTGCTCTCTGAGTGCTTGCCAGTCTAACTGTTGAAAAGGTGAGACAGGCACAGTAAAACTGCCAGTCTTTGAGCCCTGCAGTGTAACGCAGAGGCGGGTCAAACCAGGAGATGAGATGAGTTCTCCCATTGTAGATTTGAGATCCTGAGACGCGGTGCGGGGGGGCATGCGTAAGCGCCTGCGTTACAAAAAAAAAAAATCCTGAGAATACTGTAAACGCTGGTTCACACTTTTTGCACTCAGCTAACTGTAAATCTTTGTCAAAGTGCAAGGCCTTTATAATAGAATACATACATTACACACACAAATCAATTCTCCATTAGGAGGAGTTCTGTTTAAATGTAATCTGTTTGAGAGAGGTGTTGACGTATATTTAATGTTTGTAATTGGGGCTGCGATTTGCGATGCTGTTGAACTGCACCGGGTTACACTGGAAGGTGTCCCTAATATTTTGGCACCCTAATGCATACAAGTGGGATGGCCAAAAAAAGAAAAATCGAGAACACAGTGCACGGCGAACACGTCCAGCTGCACCGGGTCACCTGGTCTGTGCCCGGCTTACCTGCACGTCTGGTGGGACGCCGGATTCTGACGACAGACTGTTGACGTCATCTACCTCCATCTGCTCCCGCCTGTCAGCCTTATTGAGGCTTGATTCCATCATCCTGTAAGACATTAAGAAGGGGGGGG
>CAAKHG010028659.1:47060-63844 GCA_901007715.1 Dactylopterus volitans
GGGGGGGGGGGGGGGGGGGGGACTTCACTTAGAGGCACTTGGTCATCACGTAGAGAAGAAATTAGAAGGAATATTGCATCAGGGTTTAGTCTTCTATGGTTAGGATGTCTTCGGTAATTCTTTTCAAAGCCTGACACTGTAGGTGACGCTGGATATCGAAATACTCGGTCGTGTACGTCACACGACTTATTCTACACTTAAATCGGCTTAAAAGACTGTCACAGCGATTCGCCTGAAATTGGTCCAGTTCTTTTTTTTGGAAGAGTTACGTATGCTATCCGGTAGCGTCCAAGCCAAATGCTAACTTAGTCGGCGCTTTCTGCTTCGGCCGCTCTCATGTTTGACACGTCCCAAGCTGTCCATTTTTGCCGCTAGTTTAGCCTAGCGCCAGTTAGCTTAGCTCCGAAGTTACACCTGACGGGGCAGCCACACCTGTCAAGCAGCCGTAACGTCTCGTAGCTACGCAAAATGTTCCGCTCGCAGCTCGGCGACACTACGGCCGGTTGTTCGAAACACACTAACCTGCCAGTTTATGTGCGGGACATCGGGCACCGAGCGATACAAATATCCTTTTAATGTGCCAAGCGACGTTAACACAACAATACCAGCCGGAGCCGCCGTCTGAGTTTGAAACGGACCAATCAGAGTCAAGCAGCCTCGACTTCTTCTTTAGTGCTTTTTTCACGGCGGCCCGCAACCGGCGCCAGGGCGCATGTCCGCCTCCTATGTGTCGGAGTGTGAACAACATCTATCCGCGGACATTGGCTTTGATGAGGAGATGCAGTGGAAATTAACGAATGTTATGAAAAGTAAGAACGGGAAAATAAATGTCCCTTAAAAGCGTAAGATTTTTATAGGTTTATAAAGGTTTTTATAGGTTTTATAGGTTAATGGTACTTTAGCCAGAAAGCAGAATTTGCTGTTATCAAAGCATGTCCATTGATTTCAATGCCAAATAAAAGCAATGATGGGGGAAACTCTGGAAACGCCAACATTTAAAAAAAATATAAAAGGTAGAAAAAAGTTAAAACCATCCCAACCTTTCCTGAAAAACCTGAACATTTTGTTATTTGTATGGTTTCTGTAGTTTAAAGTACGCTCAAAGTGATTGGTCAAAAAAAAAAAAATGGCAAAGTAAAAAAAAAAAGTATCACATGTAGCCTTTCCTTCAGGAAATGCAAGCCAATTGCTAAATTAATGCTAAAAAAAGTATAATTTAATATCTGTGGTGATCTCGCAGTCACAGCCAGTATGATGTAATACATTTGAACCTGCCATATTCGCCTAACATTAGTGAAATTGAAGCACGTCCATTTCCATTTTTTAGAGACAGCCTATTGTCATAAAAAGTTATTAAAAAGTTTGAGAGGTAGTATTAAGAACATTTTCTTGAATTATTTCTGTGCCCTAAGGTATGTGGAAGTAGTTCTAAAGCAATTTGGCAAAAGCATTTTTCTGGGAAAACATCAGTTTTTGAAAAATTAAAAAAAAAAAAAACAAATACGTCCATTAGAAAACTGAATATTTTGAAGTTTCTGCTGCTTATATGGAGGAGTGAAAGATTTACATAAAGTGTGAATGCGCTCAGCATTTAAACTCACTTCATCCGCTCCGGGACTTCTGAATTCCCTCTCTAATGATTATTGACATTGCAGTTTGTGACAGCCATCCTCAAACTGGCGCGAATCTTTACGAGCACCCATTTCTCACGCTTCTAACACATCAACTTTGAGGGCAAAATGTTCACTCGCTGGAAACCAGGAAACCACATAACACTGAGTTTTAAAATGCCCGTTTCGTGTCAGTTTAGTTGCTGTGGTGTGAAGGATTTTAATCCCATGTCCTTCGCTTCTCTCACTTCACAAACACAGATAGCAAAGGCCGCTTTTTTTACTTTTGATGTCTAGGCATCGCATAGTTAGTACTGGATCGAACCCAAAACAAATGGTTACATAAGGTGTTGTGGCAATGTTCAAAGGTTCAAAGGGGTTTTGGTAGTTTCACTATTCACCGTTTCTCGGTCAAGCTGCTTCTTCTTCATCTGTGCATTTTTGCGACAGTTGACGTCCATTATGTTGCGTCAGACCAGCCTTTTGAGCTGTGTTGCCCCATAACGTGACAATAAGGATACGTTATACTGCAGGTGTCCATGCTCAGTTCAGATTTTTTTATTTATTTATTAATTTATTGCTGAGATCTGAATTATTTATTTTTATTTTTTTTTGCTTGGTTGTTCACATTATGATTTATATATCAGACTCCAGTGTGAACAGGCTGCAGCCCTGAAGTGGCCCGCATGCGCAGAAGAAGATGTGACGTCACACGCGGCACGCCGCGCTTACGGAATCAGATATGGATGCTAAAAATGCCAGCGTGTGTGTATCAATTTCTGAAGTTGTTGTGCAATCAGGACTGACAAAACAAAAAACAAAAAAAAACTGTGACCTAGTGATAAAGGGAAGAAGAAAATTAAGAAAAAAAAAGAGAGCACAAATTTTACCCAATGGCCTTTTGTGGAGCATCAAGTCGGAAAACATCAGATTTGTATCCGATTTAGGACCGCGTGTGAAAATGGCCTGGGTTTGATTTGAATAAAAAAAATTCCATTTGTGCTGTTCAGAATGTCATAAAAAAAATCAGGTATGAGTCTTGTATGGGCAAAAAAAAAAAAAAAGATTTAGGCCTCTTTTTCCTGCAGTATGAGGATAATAAGTCAATACAGCTTGTCTGCACTCTCAGTTGAGACACCACGAACTGCATTTCATTATCATATGCCAATTTTTTTTTTTGTTTCTATGTTAATGGCTTTAAGGTTGTTTGTTTGTTTGTGTATTTTCGATGACCTTTTTTTTCCTTTTTTTTTTTTTTCTTGGAAACTTTCAGTATCCCTAGCAGGATTCTGCACTTCTGAGAAGAACACACCGTTTTGTCTTTTGTAAGCTTTTGTAATGCTTGACAGAGTCTGGTCCCTGAGATAAATGCCTGTTTCTCACAAAAGCCACAGTGAGTTGTAAAGGCGGGGTTTTGTTCCCTTATCATGCTGCTAAACTGGATTGCTGCCATGTTCATTATCTGAATGTTGAGTCACTTGTCAGTCTGACAGTTGGACATCAGCGAGCAGAAGCATCAGTCCACCGGTCCACCATGGCAATCAACATCCCAGGAGTGGTAGTAATGGCCATTTTTTACCTACTGGTCCTTGCGACCGGCATCTGGGCTTCCTTCAAGGCCAAAAGGGAGCAGCGGAAAAGCGCCGCCACTGGAGTGGACATGGCCCTGCTGGGAAACCGGCACATCAACTGGGTGGTGGGGATATTCACGATGACAGGTGAGGAGCGCACCGGTGACCGCAACATGGCGGGACCACGTGTGAATGTGACGTTCTATTGTAGTACTGTGTCCAGCTACTGAACCCAGTTTTTCCTGGCAAGCTGCCTACCAGAGTACAATTTCCGAAATTAGGTTTTTTCGGGATGGAAAACTGAAGAAAACTGGCGAGTATGTCGGTAAACTTTGCATGTGCAGTCACGATTTACAGTCACATTTGCCACCGTCTGTCCACTACGAAAGGGTCAGTTCGCTCATTCATGTCCACTCTGTTTGTTTTGGTGTTAAAGGGACTTTGACATTATTTCACTGCTGTCCTGTCGCAGCTTCCAGGCCTAATATTTACAAATCTAAAAGTGACCACGCGAGGAATCACTCAGTTCTTGTTTTGCAAATGTTTTGCACATTTAAAAACAAAAAAAAACAATGACATTTTGGAGACAGCCCGCAAACTACGGGTTGAAATCCTGAAAATGAGTGAATATTTGGTGTCTATGATCAGAGCTGAAGTTGTTTAATATGTCTAGGGCCGGTCATGGGTTACGCAAAAGTTCAGCAATAGTGCCCACCAGGCTTACACCCACACTGCTAATTTAATACAGAGCCATCAGTCATCCTTTACCTGCCGGGAGCGGGTGTGATGTCATTCACGGTTGAGGCAAGTCCAGTAGAATGTCGGATTAAAGCGCATCGCTTACGTGGAACCGCAGGCGCTGTCTAGAATTGCAGCTGCTGCAAAACAGAGTTCAAGGTTCATATGTCTTAGCGGAATTTCCGTCAGCCAGGCCGTGCTCATCCTTAATGCCTCTCTGGATATTTCACGACCCCATAAAAGTTCACTGGTTGAAACATCATCAAATAACCGAAATAAGTCTATGGCGCATTTCCATTACATGGTGCCGCTCAACTCAGCTCACCTCGCCTTTTTTGGTTTTCCATTACAAAAAAGTACCTGGTACCAACCTTTTTTTTGGTATCACCTCCGTCGAGGTTCCAAAAGGTAGAGGTAGAGCTGCTACTAAAATGTGATGTCAGACCACTGCAGACCACTGATTGGTCAGAGAGGATCGTCACTGCGTCGCTGCTCATGACGACCAGGTACCCTGAGGGGGTACTACCTTGTAATGGAAACCGACACTCAGAAAAGTACCTGGTACCAGAGGCGAGTTGAGTTGAGACCTGATCAGGAGTTGGTGCTTTTATGCTCGCTGATCTCTTACCCGGAACATAACCTGGTCTGGTTAGCCGTTCAGCGTAAGTTGCCATGGTGATTTACTCCGGTAAGAAGTGAGCCAGCGTAGTGGGACGGGAGTTACCTCAACAAGAGAAAATCCAGCTTCATAGTAGAGGCCTCAGATCTCGGAAGCTAGGCAAGGCTGGGCCTGGTTAGTAGTTGGATGGGAGACGGGCAGGGAATATTAGGCGCTGTAATCTTCCAGCAAGCCCACCACCTGCAGGAGGGACCGTATAGGTCTGGTGCAATGTGGATCGGATGGCAGGTATGGCCTTTGCCAGCCCCGTTCACAGTTTCTCATGTGCATGGACCTTTGTCTGGCAAGAAGGAGTTACTTTTCCAAGACTATCGCCCATAAATCTCCACTACACTGATTATTGGACCCATGCCATATTTCTCTGAACCAGAATGGGAGGAATTACCCATAAATCACTGGGAGCTTAACTTATAAAAGAAACTGAAGGCCACCACAGTTATTAAAACTTTTTTTTTTCCATAAGCCTGGCCTATTAGCAGCACAAGCCTGCACTGCAGTGACTGGGAGTGAGAAGCTCGCCCAACAAAAGCTAATTAGCGGCGGGGCGCCCCCCCTTTTCCACAGATGACTTCCGCGCACTTTTCCCGACGACGGGAGTGCTGGACACGAAAATGGAGATGAGACCACCCTGGCAATGATTCCAATCGGCGGGACACAAGCAAGTTAACAGAACGCTAATTAGCACCTGCAGCAAGAGGGATGAGGCCTGTGTCAATAGCAGTGAGTCAACCAGCAGTCCTCCCTGGAACTCTCTCGGGGCAAAGGCAAAGCATATAAATCACGCAAAGATAAGTCTTTCGCCTCGGACATGGGAGCACGGGAGCCGAGGTTCCAGTGGGAGCACCCCCCCACCCCCCTCACCCCTCCCGAGATTAGCGCTGAAACTGGCTGTGCTGCCCTGCCATCACGCAGGAGCGCCTCATCAGCATCAAAAGCAAAAGCAAAAACGAAAAAAAAAACCCCATGCAAACTGATGCCACAGAGATCCGTCTAGAGAGCAGATATGCTCCACTCTTAGAAAAAAAATTACCCTCAAAGAAAGCTCATCCCCCAAATAGCGGCAGCAAGAGCTACCTGGGCCTCTGACAGCGGGTGCTGGAGACGTAAACGAGATAGAGCGCTTTTGCAGCAAGGAGAACGCCAAAGTGCTTTCTTTCAGCAAACGACGTGCCGTCTGACACGTCTGAGGGAATTCTGAAGCTCGCCGCCGAGCCCCCGACAGCGAAATCGCTCGTCACAAACGCGGCAGCCCTTGATGTTGTGAGGCAGCAATCAGGGGGGATGGAAACGGGACTTCGCCGAATCTGCTGAGAAAAAGTCCAATATCTGAACACTGAGGTGTTCTTCAGTGGCCCCTTTGCCAACCGTGAGGTGAGGAGATGAGAGATCGAGGATGGCTCGTGTAATCAATGGACGTTAATGACAACTTTCGCCCCCCCCCCCCCAGAACCTCAGACCCTATCCAGCCCGACACTTTTCCCAATCAGTCTGGTCTCCACATTCCTGGCTTTCACGAGGCAACACGAAGAACCCTTGTCAGTGTTGGAATCCAACTCGCACAATGTCCAACACCTTTAAGCCCCTTTCACACATACAATTCCTGTGAATTCCGCTTGGGACGGGTCCACTTTGCGTTCCCAGAACCAGAACCAAACAAAGTGAGGCAGCATTTGGTTTCTGTGCTGCCCACCTCCAGAACAAACGTCCTGAGCACCTGAGGTCTGCTGCTCAAACTGTTGGCTCATTCCAGTCAGGGCTGAAAATATTACCGCCCACTGCAGCATTCTCATGAATGTAATACATCACTTCCTTTTAATCATTTTAATTAATCAACATTCTGAAGGCTTTTTTTTAGCAGTTCCATTTGAATTCTTAACTATTCTCATGTCCTAATTGCCTTTTGTCTTTTAAATGCTCTTTTATAATGTTGATGTCTTTGTGTTATTTCGATGATTTTAATGTCACTTTTCCTTGACCTTTATGAAGCACTTTGAGTTGCCTTGCCAAATTGTTGTTGTTGATCCATTAGTTTACTTTCTGTGTGCTAATCCGTCCTGTAGCTACATGGGTCGGGGGAGGCTTCATTGTTGGCATAACTGAGATGGTATACACACCCTCCATGGGAATAACCTGGGCAGCCACAATGTCACTGGGATACAGCGCATCGTTTATTATTGGTAAGAGTTCAAAATGACATCGTACACTATAGCTATACCTCATTGTGCAAAAAACAAACAAAAAAAAAAAAATACAGGTCTGGCCAGGAAACCTGTACCTCTACATATTAGTTTTTGTTTTATTTTTTCTAATATTTAACGTGTTCTCGCGCAGTGTGAGCGAAGTTAAAAACTGGAGTCACATTCCTTGTTTGTGTGCGCAAACGTGGCCAATAAAGCTGATGCTGACTCTGAAGGATAGAATTTATATTCACCATTAAATCACGCCAGGCAACCACTGTGAGACGGTCCAGCTGCATGTTCATGGGATACAATCAGTCATTATTGTCAAAAATTGGCAAATTGTCCAGTGTCGATGCCAAAATAACGATAACAACCAGAGCATCTTCACAACGCGCTGTCATTTCAATATTTAAGCGGACGCGAGTGAGACTGTCAAAGCCACGTTGGTCTGGTCCAGTGCTGAGCCACACATCCACAAATGGGCCAGATCCGGTATATCTAGAGGGGTTTATCAAGCAAAACAGGGCCAAACGTGCTGTTTCTGTACCTACCAAAGCACGAGTGGGTAGCAACTACATGAGGGGTTCTGAAATGTGTTTTAGCTCTAAGTGCTAACCCAGTAACTACCAGATTTGGATGACCTTTTGGCCATCATACAATTTCCTGTGGGGTCGATGAAGTATTTCTCAGTCTGACCTGTCCCAGTTCATAGGGGGCCAAGTTTTAGTGGGATGTGTGGCCCTTCGCCGGATAAGACCGACTTCGCTGTGTGACAAATCTCGGAAATTGTGTGAAAGCAGGACAGCGCCATCCAAAAAAATAACTGCAAGCGTCACCGCTGCTGGGGGGGCGTATGCGCACATTCATAGAACAGTGTAAGAATCCGACATTTTCCCTTAATGCCTCCCTGATGTTCCCAGTGAATTTGCTGTTCGCGAAGGTACCACCAGCCTAATCATTGATTTCAAGTCAGTGAATTCAGTAACTATGTTATCTGAACCCACAATCTTGTTTTTAAACCTTTGCATCTCATTCCTTGTCTCATCTGTTCATTGGTTTGTTCTGTCTTTTTTTTTTTCTTTCTTTCTTTCTCACAAACCAAGGTGGCTTAGTGTTTGCTAAGCCAATGAGGGAACGGCGGTGTGTGACCTTGATGGACCCCTTCCAGGCCAAGTACGGAAAAGTCACGACAGCTGGCCTGTGTCTGATATCGGTGATACTCGATGTGTTATGGGTCACGACAACGCTTATTGGTTTAGGTAAACAACACACTTATGAGCACATATACAGTGTGTAAACACGACTTAGCACAGTAATGATAACTGGAAATAGCCACGCAAATAATGGTCGTACGGCTTCCTCAAGTACACCCGAGTCGGCATCCGATCGGACTTCTAAAAGTGGGCGGGGCAGGCCCGCTTCCCGGTTTGAGGGCCGGACTTGCTGCTGGCGGACTTGCTGCTGGCGGACTTGGCTGCGTCCGAAATGCCATACTTCCGCCCTAATAAGTATGCAAAAACAGTATGTGAGATTTTTTTAGTGCGTCCGAAACATTAGTATGTACACAATAGTACGCACTATCCATGCTCATTCCGGAGAAATTTATTAGTATGGATTGACGGACGCTAGCTAAGCAGAAACTCCCCACAATGCAATGCGGCGATGTTTGGTAGCTAAGGTAGACGGTCAAGAGCGGAGCGGTGCACAGCTGCGTTGATAGGAGTGGTCACCATGGTAGCAACCATGGCAACAACGTCACCTCCCAACGGCAGGAAGTGCCGTGTGCGCTCTGAGTAGTACGTCCAAATTAATGCGTACCACTGATATTTACTCCAAAGTGTGCCGAACTTAAGCATACTTTCTGAGTATATACTGTTCAGTATGGCATTTCGGACGCAGCGTTCGTGAATTGGAAGAGGACTTGGGCCGCGGATGATGACGTTTCAAAAGCACGGGAGTCCCCAAGTCCGCAGAAACTCCGCACAAGTCCGCGAATTGAGGAACGGCCCTTGTCTCATGTCCATGTGACCATGCTAACCACGACTGGAACTGCTTGACAGGCGCGGTCTTGAGCGTGATCCTGGAGCTGTCCTACATCGTGTGCATCCTGATCTCCGCCGCCATCGCCATCACCTACACACTCCTGGGGGGTCTCTACTCGGTGGCCTACACCGATGTCGTACAGCTGGGCCTCATCTTCATCAGTTTGGTGACTCTGCCGCATGTTTTTTTTTTTCCAACCGCCCGCGCGTGCTAAGGCGCCGGCGAGCTCAAAGTGAGCTCTTGAAAAAAAGGGGGGGATCGGCTTTTAAATATTCATTCGTTTCTGCAGTGGCTCTGTGTTCCTTTTGTCCTGATGAACCCTCTGTCAAGGGACATCGGCGAGACAATGATGAACAACACCTTGCACGCTCCCTGGGTCGGCTCGCCGCAGCTGAAAAACATCTGGCTGATGATTGATCAGTTCCTGTTTTTAGTAAGTTGAAGTAACAGTACTGACAACACTGAGTGCATAGATTTCTAGGTCAGATGAGCAGTTATTGTGAAGTTGTTTTTTTTTGGGTTTTTTTAAAGGTTTTCCTCTTTCCCTTAAAATAGCCGCGAGAAAGCAGGAACTTTTATGCACTCGCGGGACGTCACACTTTGCAGTATCCTGACTAACTGTCTCACCTCGAAGGCACTGGGAGCTCTGGGATATCAGTGCTTCCACCAGAGAACCTTGTCGGCCGCCTCCGTGACCACAGCCAAGCTCACGGCCCTGGCTGCTGCTCCCACCATCGTCGTCTTCGGGATACCGCCGGTGCTGATCGGGGCGGCCGCGGCATCCACGGGTAATTAGGACCTCCGGTGGCGCCACGGAGCAAGACGTTTGGGTGGTCAGGGTTCATCCTCGTAGGCACCTTTTCCTCTGTTTTCCCTTCGCCGTTAGGTCGGCCGTGTTCGGCATTGCCTCAGCGATTCCGTTCATTTTCCTCATTCTTTGGCCCCTAAGGGGTGGCCGTCGTCACGGCGACTGCAGCAAACAGACTCTCGCGTTTTAAAGAAACGTCAGAGCTGAGAATATGCGCGCTCCGCGTTATCCAAAATCTTCTTTTTCCTCTGTGACTATTTTGCATGTTTGTTTTTTTTAATACTGAATGAAAATATTCAGCTTTATAACTTTTTTTTAACCTTTAGAATTTTCAGCTTCCTTAAGCTTATCCGCCAAGGATATATGGATATTTATGGTATATGGGAGGTTTAAGCTTTTTTTTTTGTTCTTTTATTTGCAGCAGTTTTCAGCACGCCAGCGTTGACACGCGTCTTCTGAAGGAGATGCTATTTCTGCTAGCTAGCAAGCATTAATAAATCTAAGTTAGTTAACTTGTTTATTAGTAAGTTAGCTAGCAAACTGAGGTGGCAAGCACCTGAAAAATGATGCCTGCAAAATACCTGTGGACTTTTAGTCTCCTCGTCCCTCCATACTTCAAAATATAATCAGAAATACATCAAATTAACGGACAAAATGCTCAGAAGTTTTATTGTAATTTAAATGAATCTGCTGCTTGAAAGGCGATGACGACGGTATCTCTACCAAATGGTCTAATGGGCACATTGTGCACATTATGGTTTTTTTTGGAAGTTGCTCTTCATGCAAAGTTATGAAAATGAATCAAACAGATTTTTTTGACCATGTTTCCGCCCCCTCTGCTCCCTCCTCCATGGTTTCCCGGCCTCAGACTGGAACCGGACCGCCTACGGCTCTCCGTCTCCGTACGAGCGCGGGCAGGCGGCCCACATCCTCCCCATCACCCTGCAGTACCTCTGCCCCTCCTACATCTCCGTCATGGGCATCACGTGTGTGGCTGCCGCTGTGATGTCATCGGCTGACTCCTCCCTGCTGTCGGCGGCTTCGATCTTCTCCTCCAACATATACACCAACATCCTGAGGCCCCGGGTGGGAACACTTTTGGGGTTTTTTTTTTTCTTCCTCTCTCTCCAATTTTCAAGAAAAGGAAGCCATTTTAAGCTCCATTTGCTTTCGTGAATTACCGCGTCGGCGGGTTGCCGTCCAATAATTCCAGAGATGAGTGTCGAGAATAAACTGAATGAAACCGCATTAATGGAGTAAGCCATCGCTCTGACAGGCGCCCGCTCCTCTGCCTCTGCTCTCCTCTCCAGGCGTCTGACTGGGAGATCCACTGGGTGATCCGGGTGACCGTGGTGGTGGTGGGCGTGGTGGCCACGTCGCTCACCACCATGCAGAACAGCCTCATACTATTCTGGTTCCTGGGCAACGAGTTTGCCTACAACGTGATCTTCCCCCAGCTCGTCTGCGTCCTCTTCTTCGAGGTCAGCAACGGCTACGGGGCCACCGCAGGCCTGGCGGTGGGACTGCTGGTGAGGCTGCTGAGCGGCGAGCCGTCGCTGGGCCTGCCGGTGGTCCTCCGCTTCCCCGGCTGCACCCTGGAGGACGGCGCTTACGTCCAGTACGCCCCAGTCAAGACCATCTCCATGCTGGCCGCCTTCGTCACCATCCTGTTGGTCTCCTTCCTGGCTTTCGTGCTTTTTGACAAGGGCGTGCTCCCCGAGAGGTGGGACGTGTTCGAGGTGAAAACCCAGCGCTCGCCGCGGCCGGAGACGCCGGCAGGTGGCGCCCCGCGGCACGAGGAGTCCGTACCTTTGAATCAAATGCCGGTAAAACTGAAGCATCAGAACGAATGATTGGCTCAGTGTGTCAGCGTGTTCGTCTGGTATGCCAAGGATCATGGGTACCCAAGTATCCCATCAGAAGATGCTGACCCAGAACATAGACCTTAAAGCTGTTTGTTTGTTTTTTTGGTGTTTTTTTCCTTAATCCACCACACATGCAAACTAGTTTCACATTTTCTTATGTTTGTGATGGCCATAAAGAGAGTCCCCTGCCCTCATCTCTTTTTTAGCGGACGGAAGTGGGGGCTCATTCGCCTCTCAGGCTCTCCACCGGCACATCAAGATAAAGACCGCTGCGGCAAACTCAATGTGAAGCTTTTAAAGGCCAAGAATGCAAATCTGACTGGCTGATTAGCAATTACATATGAAAAAAAAACACGTTGTCCGCGTGAAGAGAGTGACGGCGAGAGACGCCTCGCAACCATCTCCGCTCAGCCCGCTGTGTCCTCAACGAGAACATTAATTTTGAATAAAATGAATTTGTCTCAAGGCGAATGGCTAGTCTGACTCTGAGAACGCGTCCATGCGTAGGACAAGCTGTCTGTCAGTAAACAAAGCCGCGTCCTTCCTTCCTTCCTCACTCAGCGGTGCGGCAGGCCTCAGTGGGGCTCGAGTCTGAGTTCGGGAAAAATAATAAGAGAACAAGAAAAAGCAGAGTTCAGCAGAGTTAATTAGTGCATTCATCAGCCCGACTATATTTTTTTTCATAATGATGGTTCGATCACCTTAATGTTTCATTAGTCGACCATTTATCAGTCGTAAGATGAAGGCAACTGCATGTTTTTAGCACCTTAATGTATATGAGTGGGCTGACCAAAATATTAGGGACGGCCTCTCATTATATTACCCAGTACCCTCTCAAACAAATTCAATAAAAACTCGGAAAATGAATCAGGTCAACTGGACTTAGTCATGTGTCTGGGAGACGTTTTACCTCTTAACAGGATCCCAGATCCCAAAGTCTTGACTTGGACTCAGTGCAGATCCGGATGTGGACACAGGAAGTGGAGCTCCGACGGCAACAAAAAAAAAACCCAGCCCGGTTTTTAAATTCAGAATCAATTTTATTGAGTCAATCCACAATTACAATCACAAGGATAGGAAGACCTCTATTTTCAACAATTAAAAAAAAAAAAGAAGAAAGATTTGATCTCGTTCATCTATTCACATAAACATTTGTCAAACGTCCTCTGAGCCACCTTTTCAGCTTCAACTCGCTCACACTGCTTTGCTATTTTAAAGACAACCCGAGGTCTAATGCCTGTCTCCCCCATGCTGAAACTGACCCACCCCCCCTCGACCTTTAGGCGGGAGGAAAAATCAGATTTGCGTGAGTACATTTTTGCCACGACTTTAATGGGATTTCAAAAGCGCGCGAATACCCTGATATCACTGCCAAAATACAAGTCCAGGGTTAAGAGTAAAGCAAGTGCGAGTGAGGACATTCTCCTCGATCCGATCTGGAAACGTGCTTGGTGCCTTCTGTCAAATTTAAAATGCATAAGACCAAAAAAAAAATGTTCAAAAGTACAGCATACGCTCACACACCACTTCCCGCCAAATAACTCGTACTGGAATTGGTCGACTGTCTGCTTGCCTTAATGAAACGGTGAGAAAAGTGGCGACGCGCGTGTTTTCATCACCTCCGTGAACGAAAATCAGCAGGTTCCATGGAATCTGAGCATTTAAAACAACGAAACCTACCGTCGTATCTCTCTACGCGACTAGTCAGTCACTTATTAAGTGTATTAAAAATCATTCTTTTCACGCTCGTCATCGAATAAATAAATAAGTCATCATCTGGATGCAGTGCCGCTGACTTCAACTCAGCTTAAATTAAAAAGTGAAGGAAAAAAACAACAACAACAACAACTTCCTCGCGTCATCGGCCGAGACATTGTCCAGCAATATTTGGCGATCAATGATTCTATCCGCGCTAATAATGATCACATTACCAGCAGCATCCAGAATTCACATTCCTGATCGGAAAAAAAAAAAAATAAAACGCCTCGGATCTTCTCCTCCGACGTGGCGTTCCGCCTGATGATCGTTAACGAGTCATCGGGGAACAAGACCTGGAAAGTCGCCACATTGAAAATCCCTGAACCAGGTGGAGGTACGTGAATGGCTGGCGCTCCTTCAGTTAAGATATCTTCTGGCATCCAGACACTCAGAGAAGGCTTGTGTGTGTGTGTCGTGTGTGTGTGTGTGTGTGTTGTGTGTGTGTCATGAAGCTCAGTGTGGAATCGACACAAACAGCCCCGATCACTCTCTGTTCCACCGCATCTTTCCTGATAATGTGGCAGATCCCCGTGTCCCAAATGCTGAAACCCCTCCCGGGCTCCTATTGGCTGGGCCTCTCCTCGCTGAAGTTGATCAGGAGGCTCTTGGCGCCGCTCTGCCACGAGTACAACATCTCCATTGGACTTTTTCCATCCTGCGCAGGGGGTCGGGGGTGGGGGGAAATAAAAAAAAAACAAAGATGAGAAGCTGAGGTTCAAACCATCAGACAAAAACAAAAAAAACTCACTGGGGTAAAGTCGACGGCGTGACAGCGCCTCTTAAGTGAAGCCAAAAGATCTCCATCCCCCCCTGCTGGCTAGTTGCTGCATAGGTGAATAACTCCTCCATGTTAATGACTTACTACTCATAATATTTTTTTTTTCCCAAAAAAAAAAAGATGATTTCTGTCATCTTAAGGTAGATTTTGTTTGATTTTTGTTAGTTTTTCTTATTACCTTTGTTTAAACTAGTGATTTGATGCTTTAAAAAGCCGGGGTGTGACATCATGGCCATCTGATCTCTGTCCCAAGCGCAAGATGACGGCATCCATGTCCGGGATTGTCCCCAGCCAATCACAGCGGGCGTAGCATATATATATATGTGTGTGATATGCGGCACCACATGACCATGCTTGATGACAGCATTTGTCCTATCAATGCCTCTGATTGGCCGATCATTAGCCCCACCTATGGCTCACTGGATAACTCTACTTCCTCCATGTTAACGACTGATTACTCTTCATAAGGTTTTTTTTTCCTTTAAAGATGATTTGTGCAATGTTATGGCAGTTTTTATTATTATTATTTTTTATTAGACTGATGATTTTCCCATTAAGAAACCGTTACGTCGTCCATCAGGGGAATCTTGAGAACATTCTAAACGGCGACGACGCTCTGCAGAACCGAATGAATCTTAATCGAAGCTGGAGGACGTCAATCTTGTTTTTTTGTCGCGTTTGCTGCATACTCCTGCGAGTTGACCCGCACTTACGGTGTTCTTGGTGTTGAGGCTGGCCCCGTACATCATCAGCAGCTTGATCATCTTGAACCTGTTGATCCTGACGGCGTCGTGCATTGGCGTGTCTCCGTCCTGCGCCCGGGGGAAAGAGAACAGACGTTATCTGACTGGATGTGACGGGGTCGCGGGTGCGGGTGCGCGTCCGCGTCGTTCGCTTACTCGGTCTCTGGCGTTGACGTCGGCGCCGCAGTGGATGAGGTGCTCGGCACACTCGCAGTGTCCCGTCCTCACGGCAACATGGAGGGGGGTGCTGTGCAACTGCGGGAGAGAGGTTTTTGCGGGAGTTCAGCTTGTTTTTCTGCTTGTGGGAACTGTCAAAGTCAGATGATACGCTGATGACGCGCCGCTGTTCGCTTATCTAATCAACACGGCATAGCCTCCGCTGCTGAGAAGATAAGCGTCGGCTCAGACCGAATATCCGCAGGGACCCATTATTGAAGGGCCGCGGTTGGAAATCGGTCCGTTTGGTCCGGGACCAACCTTGTCTCTGGAGGTGAACTTGGCGCCCTGGTCCAGGAGGAGCTGCAGGGCCGGCAGGCTGCCTCCTCTGCAGGCCCAGTGGATGGCTGTGGCCTCCAGCTGCAACACACACACACGCACACACACACACACACTGAACTGTCAGACTGCCGCGCCTTGTCCGTGCGCGGGAGTGAGCGACGTCCCGGAGATACTCTCACCTTGTCCTTTTTCTCGATGGTGGCGCCGGCCTCCAGCAGCCTCCGCATGACCTCCACGTGGCCTTTGAAGGAGGCCTTGTGCAGCGCGGTCCTCTGGAACTGAGCGCAGACGGCGCCTCTCGGTTATTTTTCGGAAACCTTTAAATCGCCACTCGCTCGCACTTCGCGCCTAATTACGCCGGCTATAATTGTTATTGGCCCGTTTACGCGCTTGAAACTGCCGAGGAAGGCACTTACATGGTCGGCCGCGTCGGGGTTTCCTCCGTCGGTCAGGTACTTCTCCACGAAAGGCATTTTGTTCTCCATAGCTGCCGCCAGGAACAGCTGCTCATCCACCGTCTCTGGCTGAGGGTGGAGGCAAAGCATGACTCATTAGCTGCAGGAGAGTCTGGTGCCTCGTAGGAACAAGCATAATATCAATTTTCCCATCATAATTTGAAAGGAAAAAAAAACAAAAAAACTCATGCGTTAAGTAATTCAGAGCTCCTGGAGGGTCGATTCTGACACGTTTTTCTGCATCTGTGCTCCTATTTCCTAAATATGTGTTAGGTGGCACTCACAGCTGTCCATGTTTACTCGGATACTTGACCATCTACCTTCCTTTTGATTATCATTAATCATCTTTTACCACTCTTTGCCGTGCAGCTGGGTGTTTGTGCAGTGCATGAAGCCTTTTTTGCATGTTTATTTGCGCCTACGCGACATCGCGACTGTGCAGGAGCCAATCACAGGCCAGTAAACCACGCACACTTAATCTTTATGGGCAAAAAGTATGTCACATATTTATGTTTCTAGAAAGAGATTCGCTGCACTAAAATATTTCTACGGGAGACATTTAAATGATACTTAAATTTGAAAAAAAAGCCACGTGGAAAAATGAGGGATGCAGTCTCACCACGGTCTCCGGCTCGGGCTGTTGTTTCTTGTGGACGGGAGCCTTCCTCTCCCTCCTCCTCTTCCTCAGCTGCAGGATGTTGAACAGGTCGTCGACGGTCTCGAGCTTCAGCCGGCCGCTTTTGTCCGTCTGGAGGTGCGGCGAGACGACACGACACCGGGCATGAGAAACAACTGGCCAAAGTTTTTTTTAAAAAAGCAGCCACTTCATTCACATTTTGTTTGAAATGCCGCAGCTCCCTCAAGCGTCACCTTGTTTTAGTAAACTTCTTTTTCGCAAAAAAAGTTCACAAATAGTTACAGAAGTGTACATTTGCAAACTTTTTTTTTTAAATCTATATTTTTATGGTCAGACTTTGCGGCCCATGTTGACTAAACCTGAGTCAAATGCAGCCTCAGAAGATCAGATGCGAAAAACAAACTATTTGGAGCTTGATTCT
>CAAKHG010028660.1:6072-21062 GCA_901007715.1 Dactylopterus volitans
TTCCACTTTTTTTTTTTTTTTTTTTTTTTTTACTTAATTTTTTTTTTTTTTTTTCGAGGAAACCTATTGATTCCAGGCAGCGCTGTTCACAGAGCCTGAAGATTATTGGCTTCGCTGATCTCCATCAAGTTTTAATGAAGACCTGAGGAGGGAGGATGACTGGAGAGAGAAGGAGACACGTGTGGTTAGAAAAAGAGGAGGAGATGGAGATGATGGGGGAGGGCGGCGGGGGTTGGGGGATAAGGACCATCCAACAAGGAGCACGAGGTAAAACCGAGAGCGACTCAAAAAAATAAATAAAAAAAGCCTAAGTCACTTTCGAACTCGTGAGTACCCCAATCATTTTTTTAAAATCCAAAAAATAAATATCTGTCTCATAAATATATGCAACCCGAGCTGAACCGCAACCCAAGTCCCAAAGTGGGAGGCGGGCCGGCAAGGAGGTTAAAACCCAGAGGCGCTAGCATATGTCGCTAGCTCATCTTTTAAGGTGTCGAGTGAGAGTGAGGTCTACTTCCTGCATGGCGCTCTACCTGCATGGCCTCTATTGCACTCACCCCTCTGAGCTTCACTCCCAATCCAAGTTGGGCACCACCGAACCCGGCATTGTGTCGATAACCACAGTTCTACACTAGACCTGGACCTATGTCACGCGGGTGGGAGGCACACGTGCTACCAAAGACGCTAAAACCACTCAATGTCTTACTCGAGGACGCTTCCATACGGCCTCTGCCAGAGCTGAGGATCGAACCAGTGACCCTCCAATTACTAGACAGCCGCTCTACCAGATGTGAGTGTTGAAATGTAAATTCCATATATGTGCTGGTCAGTAAACGCGCTTATTACTAATTTCCGCTACATGTCCTGTCCCCTGCCAGGGCGCCGCATGATGACACCTGAAGCTATCTCGTTTGGTCCAGACTTTGATGAATTAACCATTAATTGTGCCACTGTCACCTGTAAATTCGGCATGTGTTGCACACCTGTCCGTCCTGGGAGAGGAGATCTTCCTCTGTGGTTCTTCCCGTGGTTCCTTTTTGTCCTTGTCCCTTTTTTTAAGCAGTTTTTCACCTTCAAACCGTGGGTCTAAGGACTGAGAACGTTCCTCACCGTGCAAATTCTAAAGACCCCTGAGTCGCCGCGGTTTAAGATTCTGGGCCGCACGAATAAATTGGACTTGACTGGACTCGAATCAGCTTGAAAAGCGCGACCTTTGACTTCTGGCTCGTCTTCTTCCTGCCGGGCTCGCTTGCGTCGCTGCTGAGGCTGCACCGGTCTGCAAGTTAATGTCGGACTCCCGGTCTGACGCCGCCGCTCTTGGTCGTGAAGGTGCCTCCGTGAGTGGGAAAACGGCGCGGCGTGCCAAGACAAAAGGCCTTTGCCGCTGTCGTCCGTCCGCTTCAAGGTTTTGACGTCTTGTGGGTTCAGAGATGCTCTTCTGCAGACCTGGGTTGAAACGAGTAGTTAATTGAGTAACTGTTGGCTTTTTTTCTTTATCAGCTGGTACCAGTTTGGCCTTTCTTTGCTGATCTCTGGCATTAACAAGACATTTTCGTCCTTAGAACTGCTGCTCGCTGGATATCTTCTCTTTTTGAGCCCATCCGCTGTGAACCCTGGAGATGGTTGTGTGTGAGAACCCCAGTAGATCAGCGGCTGCTGGAACACTCCGACCAACAACCACGACACCTTCAAAGCCACGTAAAGCATTGTTCTCTCCATTCTGATGCTCAGTTTGAACTTCAGCACCCGCCCAAATGCGCTGAGTTGCTGTCATGTGATTGCCTGCTTAAATATTTGAATAAGAGTACCTAACAAAGTGAACAGTGGATGCATTTTACACAACTACTATAAAAAGGTCTGTCTTGATGAATTTGTACAGTAAAATACCCCCAAACTGCTGTGCAATAACTTAATACTGCACATAATTATCAGATTTATTTTATTTTTTTTCACCTCCATTCACTTGCCTGTGTGGATCTCGCCTGGGGAGGCAGCCTCCCATTTTGCTCTCGGCCGCGAAGGCGCCCCCATGAGTGGAAAAGCCGCGGTGCTCTCGGTTCACCCACCGGTTCTGTGCAAAAAGTGAGGCCGGGCCTCCTTTAATGTCCTACTTCGAGTCTCTGGCGCCACTCCAGGTACGGTGGCGCCGCTGGGACTAGCAGGAAACGCCAAGGCTGTTGTACGCGCAAATCACGTACCAGTTTCGGAACGCTGTCTTTCGCTGCCTTTGTTGGAGCTCCCGAGTTTTCAATGCAGCGCTCGGCTGGATTACACGCAGTTCGCACCCTCCCGCTGCTGAGTGGATGCAAATCGGCGGGTTCATTTCGCGACGCGCCGATTTGAATTTTCACAGTTTTTTGGCCCTCTTCAGCAAAAAAAAAGCGCCGCGTGATTATCTCCACCAGCCGCGATTCGAACCGAAATCAGCTCTCGGCGTGCAGTTTGGGAAATCAAGGCGGGGAGGCACATCTGCTCGGCTGGCAGGCATTTTGTTCTCGCCGTTCTGGCTTGTTAGCTAATGATCAGCTCGCGAGGCGCGCCGTCGACTTATTGTAAGTCGCGCGCAGGTCACAGGGGGGCCGGTGGGGCGACATAGCTCAACAACTATGTCGCCACAGTGGGTAGACACCCATTTAAACCACCATTTCTGTGATACGGTCTCCTGGAGGTTGTAAACTATTAAAAGGCATTCATGTGTTTAGGGCTTCTTTTTTTTTTTTTGTTGCTAGAATAGCTCCAAAGCAGTCTGGAGAACTTGCAAATTAGGCTGCCAAGACTAATCTCTGTCCTTGTCCTTCCGCTCGACAGGTGATTGTCTGTCAGCGTTGTTCTCCCGTCGTGGAAATAGTCTGTTTGGATTAAGGAGAACCCGGGACGGCAGCCGGGCACACGGCGCGCGGCACTCTGTGTTCCCTGCACTCTGTGTTGTTTTTGGCACAGCGTCGCGTCGGAATCGTCGCCGGCCCCTCGCTCGGGCTTCGTCACGTCTGCCGCGGCACACACGTCGGACGCGGGGGGGAGGGGCTGGCGCTGGTGCAGCGACCGGGCGCACGCACACACACAGGGGCGCTCGCTTGTTCCACAGCACGACGTCGGTTGCCAGGTAGCGCGTGGCGAGGCAAACAGCAGGGGCGGGAGGGAGGCAACCACCCAAAAAAAAAAAACATCCAACAACACTCTACCAAAGTCCAGGTAACATAAACCAACCAATTTTCAGGGAAACAGGGCTGGATGACCTGACACAAAGGTGCAAAGACGGCTAAAAAAAAAAAAAAAAAAGGGCTAATCAACAAGAAGCGCAGATGTCCGAGCTAAACAGAAGGCAACGCTCGAGTTCAGGTGCACTGGTGCCGTCTCACAGCCGTTAACGTCGAGATTACGGATTTTCATGGGCTCAACGTCTAACGAGGGGTTACATGTGGGCACGACTGCACGAGGCGTGACAGGACGACCCGCCGCCGTTTAGCAGGCGCGATCACCAAAGCCGCCGTGCTGCGCCGCGCCGCTCGGCGCCGCAAAACACGGCCCTCGGCACGTCGTCGGGATGTCGAGCATGCCCCCCCCACACACTCGGCGGGTGAGCAGGCGGGGGACGTGAAGTCATTCAGCTCAGGTCCGCATTTGAATAATCCACGGAGAACTATTAAAACTCATGCAGGACTTCCCCCATTAGTCAGGAGTGCGAATGTGTCAAGGTTGCTCCCGGCTGGAGTTCAACCGTCGGAATTTGAATAGGCCCCTTAAGCGGCGGGCCGGGCTGAGCTCGCAGGCGGCGTTTTTTTTTTTTTTCTTTAATTTGGGATTCAAGCATCACAGCTCTCCAAAATCTTGTAAAACGCACCAGAGACGCTAAAGTGCGAACATGAACATGAGAGGAGGGCGGGGAGAAAAAAAATCACAGATAAAGCCACAAATGCTAATTGAAAGTATAACTCCCGCTGCACGGGACACCTCCGCGCTGAGGGGAGCGGGCCGATCGATGACGGGACGGCCGATCAATTGCTTCTCAACCTGCCTTGATTAATATTTGATGCCCGAACGGAGACCGAGGCAGAGTGGCCGGCCGCTGCGGGCGGCCGCGGGAATGTGCCGCCTCTGCAGACTCGATTGTGATCAGGGAGAGATTAAGAGGATAAGAAGAGATGAAGAAGTGGAGGGAAGCGTCTTTTTTTCTCTCCCTCTCTCTCTCTCTCTCTTCCGAGGCTGTTGATGAACTGCGCTGATAAACAGTATTTGTTTGGCAGAACTGTTTAGGACTATCGATGTCAGGCAGTATGGATCGGCGGCATCCTCAGAGAGGGTTATGGAATCAACATGACAAATGCTAAGGGTGTTATTTTATGTTTTTCGCATTAATCAGCACTGTTAGTCTTAAAACGTTGCCGCCGGCGCTCGCTGGGTCCAGCTACAGTAATCTTGAAAACTTTTTTTTTTTTTTTTTTTTTCCCAGCAGTTACTGATGATGCAGAGGCCATTTGATATTGTTCTTACATGATGCATTTTTTTTAATCCCCCCTTATATTAAATTTGTGCTTTATCAGATTTCCATTAAGGCCGTGACGGTGCAGTTCACAAACCACAGGGGGGCGGGAGCAAGGGATTATGGGGGGGTCCTGCGTCTAATTTTTGTAGGCTTTTAAAGGAAAACCTCGTCAAAACAACTTTTGCCATTTTCTACCGGCTGAACGGGGGAAACACTTCACAGAAAAGCCGCTTTGCGAGGACCGAGCGAAACCTGATTTTCATAATCGGGCTGCTACTCGGGTCTGAGAGCCGCAGACTTCCTGTCAAACTCAATCAACAAATCCGCCGTTCCGACGCAACCATTTCCTGTATTCACCCGCTCCTCGTCCGTTCCCTCGCCCCTCCTGATTGATATTAATGGGGCGGATGTTGCGCCCACCCCGAAAACGCGGTGGAGTTGTCCCGGGTGGTCCCGGCGCGGTCCAGCTGCGCCGTGAGCGATGTCGCTGCCAAGTCTGGACCGAAGAAGAAGAATGCGTGGAATGAAAGATCTCTCTGCTTCTGCTGCATCGATTTCAGTCCGTTTTAAAAGCTTCTTTTTTTTTCTTTTTTCCGCCCCCCCCCCCTCCAAACGTATCGGGAGTGCAACGCTAAATCAGTCAAACGACCGTCTGGGGTGTCCTGTTTCAGTTGCATGAAATACCCTCCAGTTTGGGTCATAAATCAATGAGCTTGAGGCTTATCAGACACCGCTGCGCTGTGCTCCTGGTGTCTCATGTCCATGTTGCAGTGATCTATTTTCAGGCAATTTAATTCATACATTTTGGTGCACTCAGCGAGTATTTATAGCAATAGGAGAGCATGCGTGTGTGCGCGCGCGCTTATATAATACCGACCTGCGGACAAACACACCAAACACCTGTTAATGCTTCCATATGTATTCTTTGCCTTTGGCTGTTTAAAAGGATTACTCAGCAAAAAACCCCAAAAAACAGAGTGCACTAACAGCCTAATGTGTTGAGCGAGACTCTTCACTTACTGGACATCGACCTCCAAACAGCCTAAATAAGATATTTTTTATATATATACATATATATACTGCATACATATACTGCATATATGCTCATTACCGTCAAATGCATCAGAAACTGCATCAGATTCATGCAATTTGCCTGAAGTGTTTATCTTATTCTTTGTGTTTTCAAAACGATGAAGATCGGCCGCTGCGGGACCAGCGCGCGGGAACGTGGCCTCAGCGCGCGGGAACGTGGCCTCAGCGCGCGGGAACGCGGCCTCAGGGCGCGGGAACGTGGCCTCAGCGCGCGGGAACGTGGCCTCAGCGCGCGGGAACGTGGCCTCAGCGCGCGGCAGCGTATCAGTCATACGCGTAAGCAGCGTGCAGGCGACCCCAAAGCGATTCACAGCGTTGTTTTGAAAGATGTAGCGCATTTGCTGCCCTCTGTGAGGGTTGGCTGACATTTATGAAGATTGTTTGGAAAACTCAGAGATCTTCTCTGCTGTTTTTTTTTTTTTTATGTCTATGATTTGTTTTCCCAGGCGGCTCAACCACCCCCCCACCCACTTTCCCTTCCCCCCACCACTGCACACATTCCAACAGCACTTTGAAATTCATCTGCACTTTGAAATGATTTTCGGGCCTACATTTTTTATGGATTCCACTCTCTCCTGACTGTCAAATATGTGATTTAAAAACAGTGACGTGACACATATTACCTCTGATACTTCATGGCGCGCATTGTTCACTTTCATTTTGCATCTTTGCCACAAAACGGCACCGGAGCTTCGCCGGCGATGCTAATTCTCCCGTCCTTCAGGACAAAATTACGAACAAGAATTTATTGTAATATATAATCAGAATAAATTACAAATCAAAATATGACTTTTTTTTTTTTTGAGCTTTTCCCTTCCACTGAAATGCTTCATTTAGCCGTGAGTAAAGCTTAGTAAGAATGGGAACGCCGGCTTTTGCCTGCGGGCAGAACCGAGGGCAAAACAGTCCCTGAAGTACTGATTGCATCCCTTGCTGCGGATTTTTAAGGCTGTTGCTCTGGGCAATAATTTAACAATATTCCATTCTCTAATCAAAGTGAAATTGGATGAACAATTGGACGGTAATGTTGAAATATTCTGATGTGAGAAAAACTCTGACATCAGAAAAACCTGCAGCTTCACACGCTCCGCACTCGATGTTTTCACATTAAACTTTAATCAGCGACTACGCTGACTCAACGATCTGGATTTTATCGAGCAAAAAAAAAAAAAAAAAAAAACAAAACAAAAAAACAAAAACAAAATTTGTTTAAAAAAAAATGTAACCTTCGAATGTAGTGTGTAGAATTTCGTATAAAGTATTCCTACATTCTGCGAAAACCACCTACGTCAGCGCTTCTCAACAGCATCCCAGCATCGCCCTTTAATGACAAGCCGCAAACCAAGTCGGGGTTCAATTTTCGACTTCTCCAATTTATTTTATGAAAAGGTGGTGCCGTTCCAACCTGAGATATTGCAACATATTACAACACCGAAAAAAAAAAAAAAACAAGTTTAATGATAAACCAAGACGGCTAGCAGGTTCCGATGCTAGAGAGGGGAAACCCAATTAACCGCTAAAACCAAAAAGTGCGTATTAGGCACACGGGGTTTCAAAAAAAAAAATTATGTAACTGTAGCTGTGATCACCCCACCTCAGCCCTGTATTAATAATATTCAATCAGTGGCATTTAATAAGCCGAGGCTGTTACAATGTACGTAACACTTCAGTAACGTGCCTTTTTTTTAAACAGACCGTAGCATGAAATAAAAAAGTCCAACCGCTCAATGTAAGAAAATCCATATTCCATGTCGTGTCCTACTTTGCGTTCGGCCGCTCAGTTAGCATGTGAAAACATACTTTTCGGGTTTATGCTGTGAAATGGCGCGTGCCAATTAGCATTACAGGGCATTATCGCGGTTAAAAATCACCTTCAAAATAAAAGCACGAGATTTTCTTTTTTTTTTTTTTTCCTAACATTTTTTTTCCCCCTCAGGCAAAGGCCGGCCACCCGCTGAAAACAGGCGGGTAGTGAGCCATCAGTTGAGAATAACTGATCCATGTTAAACCCTCCGTCTCCTTAGTTTTCAGTTGATTTGCTATTACAAAGCAGACCTGGGCGCAGCTGCTGGCTCCTTCTACACAGCGTAACTCATCACTATAGAGCCGGAGTGGGCGCATCTGTGTTAGCATATGTTTAAACATTCAGTCTGCCTAGATTTGGATTTTCTAAGGACCATCATAATATCATAACAGCCAACTTAACAATGCCCTACGGGAAATTTAAAGCTCTTATAGTCTTGCGTATTTAGAAGTTTTTTCTTGTAAAAAAAAAAAAAAACTGTAACAAACCCTTGGATGTAACTCTACATTGATTTCCTCATTTAGTATTCAGGGAGCTATGAATATGCAAATCTAGCCCCGCCCTTGGTCTTCTTGGTAGCTAGCATCTCCTTCTTCTTCTTCTTGGTAGCTAGCATCTCCCCCCTCTTCTTCTTGATAGCTAGCGTGTCCTCCTTCTTCTTCTAGGTAGCTAGCGCGTCCTTCTTCTTATTCTTCTCGGTAGCTAGCCTGTCCTTCTTCTTCTCGGTAGCTAGTGTCTCCTCCTTCTTACTCTTCTCGGTAGCTAGCGTGTCCTTCTTCTTCTTGGTAGCTAGCGTATCCTGCATCGTCTTCTTCCTCTTCATCGGTTCAACACACGACATGCAAAGGATTCAGAAAGCTCCGGTGCACAAGCAGCCATGATTGGCTCCTTGCGTATACTACGCAGACGTCCTGGGGTTGTTGGGGATCGTCTCAGCCATCGAACCACGGCTGAAAGCTCATATGGATGTAAACAAGGTTAAAAACCTTCGGAAGCATCTCAATCACAGACAGCCGGAGGAGGATTTCAGCTCGAAGATGATCCGGGCGCCGCCGACGTCGCCTGGAGTCGGTTCTCCGGGTCCCATGAAGGATCTACCACAAAAGGTGATGCCGTCGGTGGACGTCTTCATATCTCCATAGCAGAAACGAGGGGTGAACGCCCTCATCAGGGTGCCACGGTTCCCTGAAACAACTGCAAACTCTAAGCTTCTCGCGGCGCTATGAGGAGAGCTGGACGGTCAGCCGGAGGAACGCGTCATCAAAGTTCACAGAAGAGCTGATGTGAGCCTGCCCGGTGTGACGGAAGGACGAACCGGGGCTCCTTCGCGCAGGAGGACGGGCCGGCGAGGGGCCGCAGAGCGACAACAAAGACGCCTCGCCGCTGCTAAAGGTGAAGCCGTCAAATGAGCTTGAAGGTCGGTGTCGCTCCCGCTCGCTCATCCGGCGAATCAAAGCCGCCGATCGAAGCGCCGACGGCTTCTGCCTGAGGAGGCCCGGCTCTGGATTGCGTGTTTGGTTGCATCTGAGGGAAACCAGGTGATCAAACGGGCCCGAGTTTCACGCCAGAGCAGGTGAGCGGCTCGCCCTCGGCGGCGGCAAATGAGGCGAGGGCGCGGCCGCGGCTCACGTCCGCCGCAGTTAATGTTAAAATACACGTGTTCCTAAATCAGGTTTGTAAAAATCAAAAATCGCCCTGAGATATTCAGTTTGATGGAGCTCAGAAGATAAGCAGACACTAAAAAAAGTAAAACAAAAAACAAAAAAAACAATGCAGAGGCTCATAAAAAAAAAAAATCGCTTCTTTTTTGTGCCTCACATCTGATTTTTCCATGTAATTGTGGAAACGACGGATTCGCGCCGCCTCCATATGAGCCAGGAAAAGACGGGGGGGGCTCTAATCTTGATGAGGCGGGCGACGCTCGGCAGGATTCGGGTGTTTTACGCATTCGTTCGCAAGATGAGCCACAAAAGAACAAAACAAACGAAACAAAACAAAACAAGAAAAAATACTACAAAAAAGAAAAATGCCCTTTTTGTCTAGCGGTCACTGAAATTGTTTTTCCTGAATAGATTCATTTATTAACAACCTCTGATGAGTAAATTGTCAATTACACTTTAGAAGAGCCGATAATTATTGGTTTCCATTTTTGCGGATACTTTTAAGTTCCTCACCTATTTGACATCATCGGACGTCATGTTTTGCGATCGCGCGTCGGCCGGCGCGAGCGGCGAGGTCCAGACCTGTCCGTTATCGCCATGGCGACGTCACCCGAGGACGCGCTCGTGAGTTTTCAAGGTGAAATTCTTAGACGCGATAACTCGAAGGCTTTTCCTCGAACTTCGCCCGTGCATCACGCTCAATCACACGCCAAACACAACATGGAAGCCAGCTGCGGTGGAGGCTGACGGGACAGCGCGCGCGTGTGTGTGTGTGCGCGTGTGTGTGTGTGTCAGACCTCCCCAGTATTTGAAATGTAGAAGAGCAGCCTGAACCCGCGACACCATTTTCAGCCGCGATATTGCTGACAAGGCTCGCTGGCGTCGCCGTCCCCGCTCACGTCTTCTCCTGAATTATGGATCATTATGGATCATCCCCGGGATCGCCGCGTTTTAAAAGCGACGTTTTAAAAAAAAAACAAAAAAAAAAAAAAACAAGGCAGGCGAAGAAGAAGCACCGATTCGCAATGGCGTCGCGACCCTGCGAGTCGGAAACTCAAATTGAGTCGAGAGGCGGCCCAGGGGTCCCCGTCGCCGGTACCGCAGTCATTACGTTATAATGTGAGCGCGCCGTAGTCGCGGCCCCATTGTACGGCGCTCTCGGCCTTCGTGGGCGGGGCAACAGCCTCCTCGCCACCTCCCCGCCGCGCCGCATCTCATTCCGTGGCTTTGCAGCAGCGGGGATTGTTCAGCTGTCGCCGTAAACTTCTGCAGTTTCCAGTTGCGTTCATGTTGCACAGACATCAAGGTTGGGGCGTGTGTATGTGTGTGTGTGTGTGTGTGTGTGTGTGTGTGAGGGGGAGTTTGGGGGGCGGGGCAGGGTTCCCTCCGCCTGCTGCCGCATTTTAAAAGCTGCAAGCAGAGCACGCCGCCGTGCTGCACACCAAGAGCCCTCGTACGTGGGACAGACCTACAAACGCTATATTATCTGGGGCTCTTTGGGAAATACAATGCAGATGGCATCCAGATAGACACACACACACACACACACACACACACACACACACACACACACACACACACGCTCTGAGTGTTCTGATCTATTCATGAGTCTGGTCCTGCCGAGGCTGGCAGGATCACTGCTGACTGGACTGAAATGCTGCTGATGTCTGCTGCTCTCCTCACCTGACAAACTAACACACACACACGCGCGCGCGCTCACACACGCACACACACACACAGAGACACACACACAGACACACACACCAGGATCTCAGGGGAGGGCAATCAAATTGATTAGACCTGCAGCTATTTTTCTTCAGGTGTCAATCCATCCCTGAATGATGCCCATGGATCTCTGTAAACCCCCCACTGCACCCCTTCCCATCCTGACCCCACCACCCTCTACACACACACACAAAAACACACACACACACACACCTTCCTTGCGCACGTCACAACACTGAGCGCTTTCATGTGATGCTATGGCAACTTTCGCTATAGAGACATGAAAACATGTGGAGGCTAATGACGGCGCTCAGGTGACCACATCGCGTGATAAACATCGTTGTGTTGCGACCGCGGGGAGCATACATCTTACACGCAGCGCGCGCGGCTGTGCGTGTGTGTGTGTGTGCGTGCGCGGTAGAGAGAGAGAGAGAGGGAAACAGAGAGAGAGAGAGATTCATTAAAAAGGAAGGACGTGCCTGTTATCTCGGTGGGAGGAACAGGACTGCAGCATGGAGTGGAAATGAAAGTAAGGAAGAGGGAAAAGTGAAAGGGAAAAAAAAAAAGGGGGGGGGGTCCAATCAGCAGATCCGTCATTAGCGGATGGCTTCAGGTGACTGACTTGGAGGAGTGTTACCTGTGAAAGAGGGGGGAAAAGAGCAGAGAAAGGAGTCTCTGCGGGCGAGTTCAATGCTTGTTAACATGAAAAGGCGGCAAGACAGAGATGCCGTGTGTGTGTGTGTGTGTTTGTGCGTGTGTGTGTGTTAATGGGGCGCCGTTCATAAACTTAATTTTCCAGTCATCTAAAGTCTTATTCGGAGGGCTTGAAGTTCCTCCCACGCAGGACTCCTCTCGTCCTCCTCGGGATGACAACTGCTTAAATTAAGGCTCATGTTTTATCTACACAGGGATTCTCACCGACTTAAAATTAATGTGTTATTCATACAAACTCATGAGCGCCGCCGCCGCCGCCGATGCCGCCGCCGCCGCCGATGCCGCCGCCGCCGCCGATGCCGCCGCCGCCGCCGATGCCGCCGCCGCCGCCGCCGAGGCAGCGAGGCGACTGCAAAGGAGAAACGCGTCAACCCTGGAGGTTTTCCTCCGCTGATCACAGATCTTTGCTCGTGTGTGTTTTACACAGCATCTAATCCGGGAAGCGTTTCTGAAGTGTCACTTTTGAAATGAGCTATTATGAATGCAGCAGTGGCGGCGTTACTGTAAAAAGAAAGGAAGTTCTTTTTACGTTCATGTTTTATTCCTTTTTTGGATATTTCCGCTAAGTCCTCCCACTCTAATCCTCACTGCCACTCTGTCTTCCCGACTAAAAGTCCCTTTCATTCACATCCCGCTCAGAAAGGAATACGACATGCTGTAAAGCGTTTACAAAAGTGTGCAACATTCAGAACAAATAGGGTAAAAAAAAGAACAATCTAAAAAAAACACAATAAATAAACACTAAAACGTGGAACGCTGGGGTTCAAGATCAGTGGCTTGTTTCAGCCAGGTTGCACTTAAAAAAAAAAAAAATAGAGCTTCAGCTTATATGAACCTTATTTGTCAGATTTTACAGTCTGAGACCCGCAAAAAAAAAAAAAAAAAAAAAATGGCATGAGGAACTGGTGGTCAGGTTTCTTTTCAACAAGCACGAACACTTACACAGGTGCAGTTTTTCAGATTTCAATTTTTAAATGTTTCTCTTACTGCCTTTTATATATAATGTATATATATATATATATGGATCAGCCATTCTCCCTTCAAGAGGAGTTTTGTGTTGAATTTTGACTGAATGTGTGTGTGAGAGGTGTTTCCATATCTGAATGACTGTTTTGGGGACTGTAATTTGTGATGCTTGTTGAACTCAGCTGGGTTCTACTGAGAGGTGTCCCTAAAACTTCTGGCACTCCACCGCATATGACTGCGGCGACCAAAATATAAGGCACACCTCTCAGTAGAACCCAGTAGAGTCGAACAGGGTCACAAATTGTGTTGTTCACCACATTCTATGGAAAACATGCGGTGGTTTAAATGCTTGATCGTCGTCGCGTGTCAACGCTTCAGTTACTTTGGAACGAGGGTCTCTGAGTCTTTGAAATGAAAACCTGCAAGACCACAGGGCGTCAACTTTTTATGAGATTGATGCGTTTTTCCTCTCGCAGTTTAGTAATCAATTATTTTCAGTGCCTGTGTGTGATCTTTATTGAGTGAGGCACGGAGGGGAGTGCTGCACCACAGTCAATGTAGAGGGGAGGAGAGAATAGGGGGGAGAAAAAAAGGAAGATGTAGAGGGGAAGGGAAGCGGCTGATGCTGGTGGAAGCTGATGAAGAGAAGGACGCTGTGTTGTTTTTATTCATTTATTTATTTTCCTGCCACGTCCCATGTGATCATGAGGGTGCAAAGGGTTTCAGTGTTTGTTTTTGGCGAGGTGGGGTCCTGATAAGTGGAGGTGTCCCATCGGAAGGAGTCGAGCTGAAGATAGGAGGAACCTTGTGAAAGAGTGAAAGAGCTGCTCAGCCCACTTTTCTTTTCTTTTCTTTTTTTTTTGCCGGCCTCATCAATTCTTCATGAAGTGGTCCGGCCAGGGCTGGCAAGTGGAGCCGTAAATGCATGTGGACGTTCACCTAAGTATAAGGGAGACCATCACCAGGGCTCAGAGTCGGGTCGGGAGCCCAGGCTTCCTGGGCCTGTCCCCCAGCGTGCAGGAGCCCATGAGGCACCAAGCCCAGTGAAGCACCGCGGCCACACAGCAAGCCGCCGCCCCCAAAGACCCAGAGGGGCAGAGGAACGCAACACTGAGACACCCGAGCGAGCGCACACCGGAGTGGGGCCACGGGTTCCCTCAGGTCCCCAATGCCCCACCCCTACCAAGCACCCCCCACGCACCGGTGCTACCCCACAACCCCCGACCCCACCAGGTGGACCGGATAGAGCACCCCAGCCAGGGCGACCCACTCGGAGAACCGAGCAAAGCCCCGACAGGCGGGCACCGGCGAAGGTCCAGGGGGGAGCCTTGGCCCATGGACCGCGCCACACAAGGACCGAGGAGACCACAGGGGGTGGTGCGTGGAGGGGGGGGCCAAAATATTAGGGACACCCCATCGGTGTAACCCAGTGCGGTTCTACAGCATCGCGAATTGCAGTTGCAATAACAAGAAGAATCATCCAAATATGCCAACACCTCTCTCAAACAGATTCAATAAAAATTCAACACAAAACTCCCCCTGAAGGGCGAATCTGTTGCAGGGCTGTTGCTTTATATTCTATGGTGAACACGCAGCGGTCGTAATGTTCTGGCTGCTCGGTGTACGTACAAATATACATTTCATATGCAACTCTAATCAATGCAAACATAAAATTTAGGATTGGCTAAACGAGTCACACTTGACACAGGTCAGAAAAGGGATAATTCTGCAGCTGAAATTTTGAAGTTATGTTTGTCATCAACCCACCGATCACTGATCTTTTTTTTTTGTGTGTGTGTTGTTGTTTAAAATCTAAAAACACTGGAACACTTGAAAATAAACAAAAGTAATAACTCCCAGAAAAAGCTAAACAAATGAGTCAATGCCACCACTCCTGCCCCTGCTACTACTACTACTACTACTACTACTACTACTAGTAGTAATGATAATAAAGAATACAATAGCAATCATTCGAGACCATGCTTCACAACATTAATAAACCAATGCAATTCAGGTTGATTTACGAATCCATACTATTACCCTCATGAGAAAAATAAAAGGCTTAAAGGGATAATTCACCCAAATATGAAAATTCACTCATTATTTATTGTGTGTAATGTGCCTCACAAAACAAACAACCGCAAAGTACTAGCACTATATTTGTCCAACAGGGAAAACACAGCCATATAATAATACACCGTTTATCACAAACATTAAATGGTGCCACTATCCATCATGGAAAGTGTTTATATTATAGCCATTAATGCTGGAACTCTTTTTTTTTTTCCTTCTTTTTATTGTGCTACAGGATTGATTGTAAGAATGAGCAATGAATAGGAGACGCGGAGCCGGCGCGAAAAAAGAGCGAACGGCAAATGCGACATCGAGCAAACCCGAGCGACGTCATGCGGGTGTGGGAAGCCGCCCGTTGAGCGTTTACATAACGCGTCAGCGATGAGCGGGGGCGACCAATAAGAGAGCCGGCTGGTCACGTGGGCACAAAGCGCAGCGGTGACATCATCCAAAACCTCAAACCTGGACGGAG
>CAAKHG010028661.1:0-12584 GCA_901007715.1 Dactylopterus volitans
TAGATCCTGTTCCACCGTACACCTCCAGCAAACAGTACATCATTTCAGCCACCTGAGCGGTAATGGAATATGTAGACAATACAGATCTTCCAGTGCCACACAAAAAGCTGCTTGTGCGTTTTGAAATTTAACCAAGTCTTTTACCCACACACATAAACTAGACAGCTTGCCTGCTCCTCAAACGCGAGACTGAAAGATCTCAATCACCCTCTGGCAGTTAGTGGCAGTACAGTTGATAAACCCCACCTCCTCCATGTTAGTTTGGCACTTAGGCCAAACTAATGTCCAAGGGGTCTTGCTACAATTTTGCACAGAGATGTCTATAATATCAGGTAATTTGCAATAAAACTGATGTTTGTTCAAGTGTTTTGGTTTTTTTTTTAAGTTTAGTTTAAGTCAGTTGTTTGATGCTGTGAAACTTTAATTGAGTGAAATAGATGTTGGAGATGCATTTAAAGACTTCTGTGAAAAAATTGAATGAGTCAAGAAGACACGCACCACTTACAAAAGGGAGGAAGTGGAGAGGTACTGCTCAGATTATGTACAGTCCTTGGTTTTACCAATGAATGGTAACAATGGAATGTGATGACAGAGCAAGAACATGTACATAGCAGGACCAACTGACCCTGGAGAGATTAATTTGGATGACATTTGCACTGTCAGTATCCATATATTGTAGATAAAGTTGTGAATGCTGCTTTGTTTTGGTGCTTGCTTTGCAATTTGTGTTTCTATTGTGTATTCTGTTGGTTAGTGAGGGTGGAAACATCAGCTCCTTAGGTTTGCTGGCTGTACTTGATTTATTTTTTTTTTTTGTTACTGACTTTCTGGCATTTACCAACAGCAACCACCACAAAGTAACCAATCTGGGCTAGGTTAGTGAATTCCTGGCACAATTGATAGCAATAGTTCTTGTACTTTCATATCTGAGCAATATTGAGCAGAAAGTATTGTAATAAATATCCCTTATCAAACCGATACGGAATGCAGAACTCGAATCAGGGCCTACTGAATCGCATGTTGCCCTCCTTCCTTCAGTATTTGCAAGAAAACAGATTTGAACTTAAGTTACAATCTCATTTTCCACAATATAGGACTCATGTTGGATTACTAGATGAAAACCAACATTTCCCATTTTTAACACTTCAGAAAAGGAGCATTTTTTAAAAACATTAAGCGTCTCATTTTGAATAACAGATGAAAAATGTTGACTGTTTAACAGCTGCTCATTTGATCATTAGTCATAGGAACCAATCAGTCCACTGTAATAACTTCATTGTTGGGGCAATGTACCACACAGGACTGTGACTGTTGAAGTGCTGCGACCAATTCCATATAGGGTAAACAATGTACTGACATAATAGTAAAGGCTGGTTCAACCCTTCTTTGGATGTTTGTCACTGTGGTTTGCCATCCTCCCCAGTTCTACAAGAGGTTTAGTTACACCAAAACTAGTACAAGTCTTTCTGGATTTTCAAGTCAAACTAAAAGGCAGTAGTAACAAGATGATAAATAAAACATTGCAATACGTCCTTGTACTGCACATGCTTAAAATGGGAAAAGAGCAGGAAAAACTGCTGAATAAATGGGTACAAATTTATATTCTTTAAAATATCTTCTGTGGTGCACACAATAAGTTGTGAAACCAGTCTGAAGGGATAGGCAGTACTGCCTTAATTAGCCATTTCTCTAGTACTTGTTGCATCTGAGTTTTTTTCTCAACCAATGCCACACCCCTGGCCAACCATGTATGCACACCAAGAGACCACTTCTGGTAGAAAACCCTGAGGTTGATGTTGGTGGAAAGTGACAGCCTATAAATGAATAGAAATGTATGCATAATATACCATTATAGAGGTATGTGTATAAAAAAAAAAACTCTGAGATAATTCAGTGACTGAAAGTCATCTGGGAGTAACAATCCCCAACTAACACCAAAAAGATTTATTCTTTGATTCACAAATCACTCGACTCATTTTTCATCAAAAGACCACGTGCAATATGCAAAACTACCACAATTAATTCATTCGTATAATGAGCACATCTTCAAAAAGGTATGCTTGAAAACGACTCGCAAAGTGCTGACAAATACATTTTCATTATATGAGCCATGATAAAACAAACTATGACAATAACAGGGAAAACTATGAACTTCTTTAAAAAATAAGATTGGTGGTTTTCAAATGATTGCTCTCATGGGGTTAGGATAAAATAGCTGCAATAGCAATAACTATGCATTCTTGCTGCCAAAAATGTTACTTCCCATCTACACAATTTGTTTTTTCAAGGTTAATATGCAGAAACCACACTCATCATGCCGTGTGTGCTAAATCCTAATTTCAGTGCAAGTCACCACACACCAATGTGAATTTGAGTGAATAAAAAAAAAAAAAGAGGAAGGGTCCTGGATTACTCTTTGAAAGCCAATCCATAGCACCATCTCAAATCTGTGAGTAAACCGTTTCAACACCTGTCCGATGACAATCAAAAGTTGCAGTCACCTGTTACATTGACTCACTGGTCCAAGCTGTCATCGAGTACTGCTACCGACTACTTTTAATGCGTATTATATGTAATGATGCAAGTGAGTTGTTCCAGGACCCCCCATTAACAGTGTGGTCTCATATGTAGCCATGCATGCCAGGTAAAGATAAAGCATACGAACCAGTCTCCACTTGAGGCTGCTGCATCTCCTGCTCGGTGACTGGGACCGTTTCTGTGGCTTCGCCAGGCATGGTTGCTGGTGGAACAGACAACAATTCACTCATACCGAGATACTCCGACCTACTCGCAGTTGCCAGACATTTCGGCAGTTAAACGTTCGCGCTTGCAGCGTCGCCGCTGCCATTCGCCACGCTGAGTTGTTACGACCGGAGCAACGACTGACTGAACAGGTGAGGGAAAGCATGCTCGTGAGCTCGGTGGTCTGTGTTGGAGAGACATGGAGCCAACGTTAGCTTCGGGTAGCTAACTAACTTCAAGCGCGGGCTTAAAATGGCGAGGGCTAACGTGACAGAACAAACAGCGTGTTTCCCACTTTTAGCCGTCTAAAGGGACCAAACTGTTGTCAGAAACCAGCCTCACGCTGCCCGTGACAGCCCGCTGCGGCCCTGGCAGGCTGCTAGTGAACTGGTAGTCATGTTCCCCCATTTTGAGCCGGCAATCGGCGGTACAACGGCGCATAAACTACTTAAACGAAGAGCGAAAAGAGGTTAATAGCTCCACCGGCCTGACGGCTCTACTTTACTTTCACATATACGACATTTGGTACCGAGGTTGCGGGTGGAAAACGGCAGGATGATTTTGGATAATCAACGGAGACACTCACCGACTCGGGCTGCTATATCCAAGATGGCTGTGAGAGAGAACTTCTGACCTCGGTTTCACGGTAATATCCGGTTTCCAAAAGCCTTTTCTTATTCCGGGTCACTTAAAGGGACAGTGAGTATTTTTTTTATTTTATAGCGTCTCTAATGTTAAATACTGCTAATCCCACTTCAACTCAACTCCAACGTTGTTAGTGGCTGAGAAGGGAACATCAGTATAACTATATATCAGGGGATGTATAGATATGAGAGAATTAGTCAGCTGGCTGCTCACAAGCGTCAGGTGTCAAACTAAACACGAAAATGTGAATTAATGGCGGTAAAATAATATCTTGTCCCATCAAATTATGATATCCCTTCAAGGGCTAAGTGAATATCTTTGACTATTACCCCCAGGGTCTAAAAACACAAGATTAAATTTTGACACAAATTTCCAACAGAAAATGCGCTGCTGAATTTTAAATTCAGCAAATGCTGAAAAAATGAAGCAATGCCAAAAAAGGTAGGAAAAGCTAAAAAAAAAAAAAAATATGGTATGCCTCGAGGATATTTCTTGTAATGTGGCACAAATTTTAATTCAGGCTCGAGCTTGAACTAATTTGATTTCAGTACGCCAATAAAAAGCTTTCCCTCAATAGTAGAGGGAATGTTTTATACAGTCATTATGATAAAGATTTGAGAAAAATGGCATATTTCACACTGATTTTCATATTCACAGCCCGACCAAAAGGCTGTGCCAAGGAGGGAGATGACATGAGTAAGCTGCAGTCACGAAGCAATTTATTTTAACATAACCAAAAGAACATGTAGACCTCAGTGGGTCAGTCATGCGGCACGCGTATGGGTGAGCGAAGCGACTGTGAAATACAACCACACAAAACAATAACATGCCGCAGCTGGGTATTGGGGAGGGTCGACCTTCCCCCAGAGAGCGCTAGGAGGGAAAGGCAACTCACACTCCCCTTACAACACACAAGACTGAAGGGCAGAGCTGCCTTTTAGTGCCCAGGTGAGGTAGGAGGGCGTCGTCACAAGTGTCATGGGGGGGGAGCACAGGTGTACATGACCTCCCTGGTGGGTAAATTACATTAGACTGCTTCAGTGTCAGGGAACGGTTCAGTGGATCAGTTGAGAATTCTGTTTTGGAAACGGTCTATTAGAAACTTTTTTTTTTCCCCATGAAACAAGACACCTTAATTCAGGATTGTGCATATTTATTTGTCATTAATGAAACCTTACAAAACCTTGTCTACAGGTAATATACACAACCTTTCACTGACACATCAAATCACTCAAAAAAAATGACAAACAATGCAGAACCTCTTTCTCTTCACATGACAAAGTAACAGATTCTTTTGTAAATGTTAGAATGCCAAATTTATGTTAACAATTGACTGTACAATAGAAAAACAGTGCACTGCTAGTAGATAAACTATATAAAATTAGTCCTATACAATGGAATTCTGAAGTAAGAGATTATTTACTTTCAAGTTTATTTAATGAATGACATTTATTAGTATAGTTAAAATGACTGTTTCAATTGTTCATGGCAACACCACAACAATAAGCCCCTAAAACAACACCACCTTGCATCATGAGCCCCAGAAACCATTGACACGCAGCAGTCTGAGGGTTTTATTACTGATCCAGCTCAGAATTCCTTCTGAAGATCTAAAAAGGAAAACAAAACAAAAAAGAAAACAGCACACACATTAAATGCTCAAAAAAGCTAAGATGTGAGCATTTCCTCATTTCACCAACTAAAACTTACCACTCTGTCTGAGAAGCTCTCCTTTCCATGAACGAGAGACTCCATCCAGAAACTGATCAAAGTATTTCACATACTTTCCCAGACTAGTTCTTTTATAATCTGTGAAGAAGAGCAGCTGAGTGAGTGCAGACATTGAAAGCTATTCATGTGCTATCTCCCTATAGTCTGCTACATGTGATCAGCTACATTTTTGCATATGTCTGGCCAGTTTTGTAAGCAAATGTATGGCGGGAGAGGCTGCTGGAGCTCAAAGCACACATGAGGAGACTTCAGGGGTCTCCAAGCCAACCCCCTCCTCCTCCAAAGCTACTGCCCTGCGTGCACCAGCATGGTTTGTATTCACACCAGCCCGAAATGTCCGCACCAGGGATGTTTTTTCGGTTAAGTTTGGACCAAACAAGCCAGGTGTGAATATGCCCTTAATTTAAACTAACCCCTGAATCAGATTGCAGTGCAAAAATTTGAAAAAAATATGACTGGAATGCCAGGAATTAAAAAAAAACCAAACATGATATTTGACATTCCGCTGACACATGGGAATCAGAGGTCTTGGACGTTACAACAGAGCAACATTTCTCCAGTCATCACAGAAGTTTAAGCTCTAAACATGTTGCGGATAAGTGCAGTACGAACGATATTCCGGTAATGGGAAAAAAAGAAAAAAGAAAAATGACTTCCCTGGGCCATAACAATGCACTCAGTCATTAAGCTTCATAAATTCCAAGAAAAACTAGAAAAACCAAAGTGTTCAATTTTTGTATGGTAGTGTTTGTGGAAATGTGTTCCTATTTTTGAGGAATGTTTCTAAGGCCGTGTCAATTTTTTTTTAAACCTTTTGGTAGACAAGAATCTTCTCAGATTGAATCCAGCTGCCAACAGATGCCAGAAGTTAAGAGACAAAATCAAGACAAGGAACAGATGAGGAACTGGGTCGGCCGTAAAAGGTCACCAAGAAGAGTGGGCAGATCTGACCTTGGTAAACTTGTGTTTATATCTGTGGTAAAATAAAGACAGTCTTGGTTTATCAACCAACTTTGTCTCCTTCTAAGTCAGGAAGACCTCCCCATCTTCCCTTGAATGACTTTCACATCAAATTGTAAATCTTAGGTTTCTTCACCTCTGATCTTTCGTCTCTCCGCTGCTTCCATCTCATTCTCATTCTCCACCTTTTCTTCCTCTTTGCCTGTCCTGGGCCGGTCCAGCTCTTCGCAGATGAGACTAGGAAAAAAATGACACCAGCTCGAATCGAGTATCAAATACTGCACATGGCGCTGCATGAGACATTCAATCATTGCTTACCTGATTGTGGGGACGGCAAAGGGATCAAACCTATCTAGTTCTCTGAGGTCAATGGGAACAGAGATGCGCCCTGGCCAGAGTTGAAGGAGATAAACCACAGTCAGACTCATCCCCTCGTTTGTGGTGCATTCACCATGCAGTCATGATTACGTCTCAGTAGAACCTACCCGTTTTGGGATGGACACTAAAGGGGCTCTTCAGCAAATGGTTCACCCCCTTACTGACATTCACATCCAGCCGAGGGTAACAATACTGCAGCATGATTTCTTTCTCAAAGTGCTGGCCCTTCCTGGCAGTCGCCTGGAGCAACAAGAAACCGTATCAGTCTAATTTCGTCCTGAATCGTCTTATGACGTGTGCAGCGTGTAAAAGGATAAGAGAAGACCCTCGGGAGCGTTGCCACCCACCTGTTTCCTTTTGGCCTTTTCCTGGACCAGCTTCCACCGATTCTCAGGTTTCTTCTCATTTTTGAAGTCCTGCTGCAATTCTTCTCGGACATGTTCGAGCCGGGTTAAGGGCCAAGTCCAGTCACTGTCACTCACGGACAAGTGAGGCTATTCACACATTTCAAGAAAATCCATGCATGTTTGTCAATGAAAGGATATCGTCAGGTATGAGTGCCAGCACTTTGCTGATAGATTCGCTGCGGCCCAGTATGTCTTGCTCCTGCAGTGCGTACTGGGAAAAGTAACGCACCACCACCGACAGAGACTCGCTGTTGAAGTTACAGGCACAGACTCAGAGGCAACAACGCCGATAACAGTCGGTGGAGTCCGAGACACAGACGAAGGCATCACAGTTACCTAATGAAAGGATGAATTGGATCCGTCAGCACCACCTTCTTCACCGTCTCTTCACCCCCCTGGAAAGTAGCAGAACGCAGAACATCGCAAGAATTTACGCAAATGTTTTTAAGCCAGCATCAACTGTCAAAATCTCTTCGATCCTCTCCAGGGATTAATGGAAGTGTTGGTTATTCCTGAGGACAACATATCCAGCTGGAGGGAATGAATACAGGTCAGTATTCTAGTTTTTCCTCATTTGAAATCGATTATATCAATGATTTAATTCTTGCCGCGAATACACGGTATTCATACCTCGTAAATAACTGATGAAAAAAAATCTGAATATGGATATTTGTTTGCATATTTGTTGTGCACAGTCAGTATTTTGTTACCCTGATCTGAACAGCTTTGAGGAAGAAAAATAGACGGACATGGAAGGAAAAAAAAACAAGACATAAGTGTTATAAGAAAGCTTTTTGGAAAATGATTGCCACATCCAGGGCTCAGTTCTTAAAGCTGGTATCAATACTGACAGAAATATGATCTGATCATATATTTGTGTTTATTCATAGTTTTAATAAATCATTTGATAAGGATCACTTTATTTCATGAATGAACTTAGTATCTAAAAACCTGCCACTATGCTCTGAGGGAAAATCTATTTCATAAAGACACCAGTTTAAAATTACCTCAAAATTATCTTAGGCTTCTTTTTGTCTAATGCCGTTTTACTCATCAGCCACCACACATGCCAACATCAACAAATCCGCAATAACACGGCGGATTTACTGTTCAGGTTCCCATTTAAACCTACTGCGGGAAAGACCCTGACAGACACACAATGAATAAATCTATTCTACTCATCTAATAGCTGAAATAACTGAAATTATTGTTACCTTGACCAGACTGAGGTACTCAGCCACTGCAGAGCGCGCTGCTGCAGACAGCTTCCTGGCAGATTCATCGCACACCCAACAATGCACCCCTCTTCTTCCAGAGTAAACCCACAGGAGGTGCTGGAAACCAAAGTCGTCTGGAATATCACATAAACAAAATTAGAGTCAATCCAAAAGGACGTAGGGAGATACTGGTCAAAGGATGAGACAACCCGACCTCGAAGAGCTCTATCCAGGATTCGTATTGCGATGGTCATCAGGGTCCAGCACTTGGAGCAGATGTCTGCAGCACTAAAATTAGAGTTTGTGTTATCTCGGCGGCTGTCAGGATGTGACGAAGTGCTCCGAGGTAACACGGGACAGGGCACTCGGTTGCTATGACTTCAGCATCATGTATTTACCTGCAACAGCTTCTGACGTCATCATAATCCGTCATATCGATATCAAACACCAGCTCCTTCTCCAGCGCTTGGAAGGTTCCAGACTTGACAGTGTTGTGCTGGTTGGGCTGTGGGTGACAGACAGACAGACAGACAGACAGGAGGGAGTTCCACTGACATCCCGCAGACGCAGACGCAGGCCGGGTGACGGTGTGACGGGCGCATGCAGGTGTACCCTGTGGCTGTACACAGCTCCGATGTCAATCTTGTAAGGGCTCATCTTCTGCATCTCCTTCTCCAGCTCGTTCTGCGTGCTGAAGGACTGGTAGCGGACGTAGATGTCGTCTTTGAGCGTGAAGGAGAACTCCCGGTTCTGGAAGTAGTTCTTCTGCACTGGGGTCGAGGAGGAAACGGCAACAGGTCAGTCCCGTAACGGCACTTGCGGGCTTTTTTCACTCCGGCATGCAGGAATCCCGGACACCGTGTCGAGCAGGACACAGCCAGAGAGCAAAGTTTGCTTCCCTTTCTGGCGGAGAGGGCTAAGCGGGAGACTCACCTCCTCCATAGTTGAGCCAGCGGTAATACTGAGAGAATGGAAACAGCCGTCGGTAGTACAGCGGTAACAGATCCGGTAGACTTGCCGGGTCGTAATCTGACGGCGACGATGATGATGTTGGTGATGGCATCGCTCCGGCACGGACGGTAATGTGAGCGTTAGCTTGCTACCTCCACGACCAGTCAGTGTGTTTTTCACACACCGAGCGCAGCGCGGGAAAACGCTTGAGCGAAACACACACCAGTGGGGAGGGTTCGGCCAGTGACGTCAGCGCGCGGGGTGCGTTTGTATTTTTGGAACACACTTGTTTTATACCTTTGGAGAGGTCAGAAACCGCTTAGAACGACCATAATTCTTCCCGTCGGCATTGTTTGGTTTAAGGAAGATGATCTTTCTCAGAAGTGAGCTCCTTGTGATGTTTCTCCGATACTGCCAGACAGGAAGAAAGTGCACGAGCGTTTGGAAAGTAGAGGATTGTGGGACATGTAGTCGCTTTTATTTTACGTTCTCCACGCCGCCTTGGCTTATTTCGCCGTCACAAATTTCTGCTGTTCCTCACTCATGTTTAGTAATGTTTTTTTAATGTCTAACGTAGCTGCGAGAAGCTAGCGCGCTAACTATTCTGGCCCGTGACGCTTTCGGCTAGAGGCGAAACGTGTCTTCGCGTTTCGGCCGTTTCCATTCACGTGACTCACGCAGGTCCCGGAAGTCCCTCGAAAGTCAGCGCATATGGGAGAGCTTTTTTTTTTTTCTTTAAACTTTATTTTCAATCAAAAACCGGCTAATACAGAATTCAGCAAGACATTTTGAAGTTCAAAACTGCACAGGTGAGCGAATGTTAGGTTAAATGAAAGGAAAATAAATTAAAAGGAAGGAAATAAAAAACCAAATACAGAATTACGGTATCATAAAGAAGACTTCCTTGACCATATCTGTTACTTCTGTTGAGATTGACAACTGATGAATATTTTTTCTTGGTAGAGTTTATATAAAATTTATAACAAAAAGTAGTAGGCGGCAAATTTCCTCTTGGATCCATCAAATGGAGCAAATACCTCTTTCCGGTCTTTCTGAACAGAATATATCTGTTATTTGAAATAGGAGAAATGTTTGGGGTTAAATTGTGATTAAAAAAACACTTTCAAATAAAACTGACCTATTCATGAAAATTAGAAAGCTTCATAGGGAGATTGTAAATAAAAACGCCCATTTGAATAGGAAATCTATCTCATCATAATTATCAAATATTTTAGAAGGCATATCATGCCAAAATCCATCAGTATTCTGCATGAATTGTTGAAGCCTTGTTCCATTCATTGTCTCTTAGTCAATCACATGTAATCCCCTATCCCCCACTTGTTTGACCACCTCTCCTCTTCTAAAATAAAAATGTTTGATGAACTGATTTGACTAACTTGTCAGGAATGGCTAGAGAGAATGCAGGATACATAACTCAAGATGGAGATTCTGTTTTAGAAATGAGACTGCGGCCAGAGATTGACATATTCCTCTGTAAGTGCAGACCCACTCCTCATCATTCCACTGCCTTTTATCGTAGTCCTTCTCGGGCAGTAAGATTTACATGAAAACTTAACCTCTATCCACTGTCACCAGATGGGGATGTAGCTCAGTGGTAGAGCGCATGCTTTGCATGTATGAGGCCCCGGGTTCAATCCCCGGCATCTCCATGTGCTTTTCGGGGCAGCATTCGACAGCTCCATTGAACCACCCATATGTCAGCTCTGCCAGTAGACCATGTTGACCTTTAGCAAGACTCTTAGCAATCCTTAATTGCTCCTGGTGAGCACTCTGATGTCAGTGTGTGAACGTAAGTCACTTTCGATAAAAGTGTTTGCTAAATAAATTGTACTTTCATCTTGTCCAAAACCATTACGTTTGCTGCCCTTTAAACTGAACTGCATGTTAAAAACAGCAGTTCAATGTTATACCATCAGATTTACTGGACCCATTCTTATTTCCTAGCTTTGATCAGACTGCAATATATTTACTAAACCTTTAGAGGGCAGCACAGTTTCATGACAACCTTTTATGGGTCGCGTTGCAGGTGGTGTCAACTCCACAAGTTAGAGGGCACTGATTTTCTCATGTAATATTTTCATCTGAAAGTAAAACAAAAGGAATGCAATCAAAATGAAGTATGTTTGCGCATATTGTCATTCGTCCAGGTCATATGCATCTCAAGAAATTCAATCGGGTCAACTGGACTTGGTTATGTGCCTGGAAGACATTCCGGAATCAAAATGGCAGGAAAAAAAAGAAAGGGGAAAAAAGCCCTCAATTGATATCATATCAATAGAGTGCATGCATAGTCATGCGTACATACCTACTTTTGTTTATCAGTCATAGGCTGATAAACAAAAAGAGCAAATCACCGGGGTCCAGATGGGCCAACCAGCGAAGTGCATGGGTCTTCTTTGCTTCCTTGTGACTGAAGTGGTCCGATTTTTGCAATCAGAATGCAGTTGTAGGTACATGCAAAAGGCATGGCCAACGCTTCATTTGACATTTGCAAAGGCCACACGTGCATCTGAGACAAAAAGAAGGAGCAGGGGTGCTGCACCTTTTCGGGTGATTTGCCATGCCCGGAGGCACTGGTTGCTTTACAGTAATGTGGCCTCACTGTTGGATTTTCAGCCACCGAACCTCAAACTCAGATATGCTGCAATAAGCACAAAATACTACTCACATCATAGTTATGATAAGGTCTATAAATCAGTTCTCTTTTTTGAGCATTCTCCTGACATGTCCAATGTTGCCATTCCAAAAATTGTTAATTCCCTCTATGCCCTGGTCATTCTCTCTTTATTCACACAAAATGGAAATAAATGTTCCAAAAAAAGTTTGTTATTTTATAGTGTAAAATAACGCCTTTTTAGAACTTCTGCTATCGAATGTATCAACTTCTTTTATTGTGGGGTAACCTTGACCTCTTTCTCAGTGTTCCAGTGCATCAGATTTCTTACGATTAAAAAAAAAATATGTATGAATTAAGCCCTGTAGATGAGGTTGTCACATATTTCAAAGTGCAATCTGGGTTATTTGAATATGTATGCGGCTGTAATGGCATGATATTATAAAGAGCTATAGTACCATAAAGCCAAAAGTAAAATGGAGTTGTGACATTTTATTCAGTGGATCAGTCACGGATGACTGAAAAGACCCAAGGGGATTGACTTGCATGTAGCTATTAACACAAAGCTAAAATAAGCATATCAAAATTTTTGTGCACCACTAATTTAAGAAAATGCTTCTTTTGCACAAAATTCAATCCCAACTTTTCCCGTCACAATAGTCAGACAGGTAGGCACCCATTGTGACTACTGCCTTTTATTGTTGGAGTTTAGCATATAGCATAATGCTACAATATGCAAATTACCAGCAATCTAGATTCATGCTAATGAATTATAGTTTCTCCTTTGCAGCGTCAGTGAACTTGAAACATTTTCAAGAGCAATAGATAGACAAACATCAAGGCTGCTTTTCCACTACTTGCATTTATGGTAATATTCTTAAACCAAACCCTGATTTGCATAATATAAGCGCTCTCAAG
>CAAKHG010028661.1:19245-30967 GCA_901007715.1 Dactylopterus volitans
CCACGTCCACGCGCCTCATCGCATTGGTGGTTGCAGCTATGATCGGCTGATGGGATAAAGTGATCTGCGAGTGTGTATCAGAGGGATAAGTCCTGGTGGACCAAAAAATTTGGAGAAGCATAAAGAAAAGAAATGCACGGCCCTCTCGCCGCCTTATGGCGTGTATTGCCTAAAAAATGTCTTATGTAACTGAAACCAGAAGTGAACTAGTGTAGGTTTGTCTGTTTTTCACCCACGGAATTAAAAACTCTCTGGACGTTCACCCTTTCCAGAGGAAACATTGCATAAGGACTATTTACATTTGCAATACACGCAAACACAAAGTTCCCCCCCTCTCTTTCTTCTTCGTCTCATTCTTGATTGTTTGTATGCAGTTTTTAGGATTACAGTTTGGAAGATTTTTTTTTGTTGTTGTTCAATCATTCAATCAATCTGCTCATCATTTTCTTAAACAATCCACTAACTGTTTGCTAAACTGGTGTCTTCACGCTTTTATTTGTCATCTCACATTTTCATTTTTCTTTTTGTTTTGTCTGTGACTGTGATGCCGTGTTCACTTTCTTAGACAGCCGTGAGGGCACCTTAAATGGATCAATGCATGTTTGTTAATAGCGCTGTTTGGTGATTGGTTTAGTGTGTCCAGGCGGGCGGTGGGCTGCCAACGTGTGGGAGGAGGAAGGTGCCAGAAGTTGTGTCCTCTCAGATCTGCCTGCCTCCACTTGCTCATGCCTTACATCACCCCGGATAGTTATGTGACGGGTGCTTTGATTCCCTCTAAAAAAGATATTGATAGATTGCAGTTGCATAAGTTGCCCTACTTCGCAAATTTGATGCGAAATTCGCACCGAATAGCCGAGAGGGTTCCATGAGCGACCCAAGAGGCCGCCGAATTCATCAAGACAACGTGATTGTTAGTGAGTTCCGGCAGAAGCTTATTAGAAGTATCTATTTCTGATGTAATTATACAGTATCCTCTTGTATTTTCAAGGAAGCCTTCTGGTGTGTGTTTCGCCCCCAGAGGAAAAGAGTCGGAAATTAAATCTTAGTGTCGGCGTGTGGGGGGTTATTAGGTGGCAGAGGGAAGACAATGGAGAGCGGACATCCTCTCAGTCCGGTTTTAGCACAGGAGTTTTCCTGAGGTTGGGAAAAGTTCAAAATATAGTTTCCCTGTTTATGGAAATGCAAGCAAAAAAAAAAAGAAAAAAAGTCCTTCACACCAGAGTGCACTTTCATGTAATTAAAGTATCATATTCATATGTGGGTAGGCTGCCCACAGGAGACGATGAATGGTGTATATGTTATGGTGAGGATGAGTTTATTTGTCGGTAAAGTTCCTGTTAGCTGTGTTAAAGCGGCTGTAAGGTCAGAAATGCGTTCTGAAGAGGCTAGCGTATCAATATTGAGCGGTAAGAAGACGTCATTTCAGTATTGCAGTGGATTTCTAAACGATTTTGTGTGATTGCCAAGCTGCACAAAACTCGACAACTGCAAGCATACAGAAGTGGCGTACATGTATGAACATGTAGCTATAAAATTTGATGGCTTTGAGAGGCATTGCAGTAAAGCTGTTGTATTAAATGACAGTTCCCGTGTGATAATTGCGAGGCGTCGGGCAATGTGAAAATGCCGGGTGTCACACCAAAATGATTGCGACTCAATAGTAATCATCAAAATATTCTCAAAACTTTTATTTTCGTGAAATGCAAAACATTTTTTTATATAACTTAATCACACATCATAACGCCCATGTTCTTCGTTTGCTCGTTCGTTCATTCGTCTTCTTCCGCTTGTGGCCTGCCGTCCGATTCACATTGCACCAGACACATATGGTTCCTCCCTGTTCTGTCTCAAACAATTATTTGTGTATTTTATAAATCTGTAAATTACGACAGGGCTGTGAATTATCAAGCTAGCCAACCTTTTCATGTCATTCATCTGAGGATATTTATGATTATTCTGATAACTGAACTCACCACAGTCAACTTAGCCTTAGTAGACATGGTGCATCGTCCCATAGTTCTTGTACTGGTCCTTTTCCAAATTTGCACAAATAAGCTGTGCAGCCTTGGAATATACCCTGGCATTATGCATAGTCTCCGAACTGCAAACGTCAACTCAACAATGAGGGTTGATGGTGAGTCGAGTGTGTGACCTACATTTTAAAACAAAATACGATAGAATATGTTCATCCGTAAGCTCTAGAGTTGCTGGTTGGAGGAACCAGACTAGCTGTTTGCCCCCTGCTTCCATCAGTCCAACTCTCCACAAGGGAATAAAACCCATTTCCCTAAAATGTAATAGTTGTTGTAGGAGGAATGCCTTTTATCGTCTATGCATATGTAGAATGGTTTCTGATACAAAGACTAAGTTAAAAGTTAATGTAAAACAGTACAAAAATAGATTGAAATTGTCTGATTTGCTCCCAGGTTTGGCAGATGGAAACATAGCATGTAATGCATGTCAAACAAGAATTGTGGAAACAGTCATTTACAGTAAGTCATTAGTATTTCGGGTGGTTTTGTCATTCACAAAATTTTGGTATATATATTTGGTTTACTTTGGTTATGAAAATTCAATTCAATTTTGTTTATGGTGCAAATTCATGATTTTCATGTTGTAAAGCCTGTCTAGACCATGTTCTTTACACATTTTAGAGACCCAACCATTGTATGCACTTGGCAACAGTGGAAAGAAAAACACTCCTGTTAACTGAGGAAACCTTGAGCGGGACTGGACACAAGACGAAAGAGAGAACACATTCACAAGTACAGACTAGGCGAAACCTGGAAAGATAATGTTACAGCACCAGGGACTAAGCCACCTAACTGGGAAAAAAATCCCCTCCAGTGAAGATGTGAGGCTTTGGAAATTTATATGACCTTAACAGTTTGGCATGGATGGCTGCGTTTGTATTGTGTGAATGTGATGAGCTTGTGTATGCCAGAAAAAAATTAGTCTCTGGCGGTTTCAGACCATGAAAAGTGGTTTTGCTTCCATCTTTTGTCCACTGATGAGCAGCTACCCAACACACTCTCATGTTTTCGCCCATGCAGGTTCTCCATACTACGACAACGTCAGGCCCCTCTGCTACAGTGACTCAGATGCAGTTCTCCTGTGCTTTGACATCAGCCGACCAGACACCGTAGACAGTGCGCTGAAGAAGGTGGGCGCTCCCGCACAAAACCACAATTATGAACTGGCAGCATCTATTGTCTGTACAAACCCCGTGAAGTTCAGGGTTGACAGCACTCACACCCTCAGAGTACAGCTACACACAGTGTTTGCAGCTGAAAAGAGTTCAACTTTTGGAACACCACCAATCAAAATCAACAGAGGGGCAAGGCCGACAATATTAACATTGTCAACACTGGCAGAGGAGCTCTGTCAGGCAAACCAATTAGTTGCAATCAACGTCCATGTGAAGAGCTGCTGCTAAAGCCAGGCCTTGATTTCTCTTTATTGTTTTAGCTCAACATTCTAAACAGGCGCGATGTTCACAAAGAAGGAACGCACATGTGCAAGAAGGGCGTAGGAGTAGCGATCTAAAAATGAGGTTGCGGGTGCATAAAAAGCGCGTCAGGCCCTCGCTAGTTTGGTTGCATGTCGTAACCTCTGTGATCAGTTACATGGCCTTATCACCAGGGGTGTAACGATTCATTTCTACAACGATTCGATTCATTTCGACTTCCATGGTTCTGATACGATTCAGGAGCAATATTTGGCTCATCTAGAACGATACAATTCGATTCATTCAAGGGCTAGAAATTGATTCAGTAACGTTTTCTTTCTTTTTCTTGCCAAAAACTGAACCAGTGTGACTGTAAAATACATACCCGAATACTGTAGACAGCGCAGGCTATTTTTTTTCTTGAAAGAGAATCAGGGATTAATTGATTTTGAATATAAATAAATAAACGCAACGATTAATGGCGAAAACATTCACCTTTTATCAAATACTAATTATCACAAGTTCAGAACCTGCTGATCAAAAGACAAAAAAAAAAGAGTGATAAACTTGGCAATCGATGCCGTTATGTTTTGAGCCTATGAGTTGAGTTTTGGGTTGGGGTTTCTGTCCAAACATGCTGGTGGGAGCTGAGGGTTTCTCCCAGCCAATGTTGACGTTACCTTGTGCCGCTTCTGCTGCTGCATCATTTGTAATCCCATGCCACCTGTCTAAGAGGTTGGAAAGGTTTGCTGGGTTGCCACTGTATTTGATTTAGCCTTTACAAATTCGACAGACAGCCGGCGACGTGTCCACAACATCTCCTTTTTTGCCGAAACCAAAGTGATTCCACACACTCGACTTCTAATTTGGCTTAAAAAAAAATTCAGCAAAATGAAGCGAATCAAGCAACTTTACAATTAGAAGTGATAAAAAAAATACAAGTAAATAAACGTTGTCGTGCTTAAATACAATGCTCAAATGCTTAGTCATCGATACAATCGATTTTTGACCTTGTAAATCGATTTCATAGCGATATCGCCATCAGTGAGGGGACAACTTGCCAAGGCTCTATCAATGCAGTCGGGTCGTAGGAAATTAAATCAAACGATGCATCTTTACACCCCTACTTAACTCGAATCACACTTCCAAATAACACAGTTCTTTTCTTTGCAGTGGAAAGCGGAGATCCGGGACTTCTGTCCCAGCACACGGGTTCTTCTAATAGGCTGCAAGACTGACCTGCGCACAGACGTGTGCACACGCATGGAGCTGTCCAATCAGAAACAGACTCCAATCTCCCATGAACAGGTGATTTCCCGCTCCCATTTTGTGCGCCCGTTTGGGTTCTTGTGCGTCCCCTGTCAGTCAGTTACACATTTTACAACTTCTCCTTCATGTGGTAGGGTTCGTCCTTGGCCAAGCAGCTTGGAGCCGAGGCTTACCTGGAGTGCTCAGCCTTTACATCGGAGAAGAGCATCAACAGCGTTTTCCGTGCGGTGGCTCTGGCCTGCGTGAGCAAACTCCAGCCCGCCACTAAGCCCAGCCCTGTTCGCCGCCTCTCCAAGAGACTCCTTCACCTGCCCAGCAAGACAGAGCTCCTCTCCTCCACTTTCAGCAAGGACAAAGCCAGGAGCTGCACCATCATGTGAATGCCGTCAAGCTCATGCTGAGGAAAAACAGATAGCATGGACTGGTGAATTACCGATGGCTCAGCAGGGGTTGTGGGGTGTGCAAAGGAAAGAGAGCTGTGATGTGGATCCCTACAAAGCCTCTCTCTCCTTCGCAGAATCCTCCCTAAACGCAATGTCTGACCCTCCTCTGGTCTGACTTTTCACCAGCTCACACTGCTGAGACCCGGCAAAATATATCAGTATATTCCTTAATAATCAACTGGCGTTTTACTTGTAACAATCCTGCATATGTGCACATATAGACAGCTTAATTAAGGTCAGTGCCTCCTATCTCTCAAGCAGTTGTGACCACTTCATTTTGCTTCTTAACTCTGACTAGACCCATCTGACGTTCTGATAGCGATGCCCTTTCCTGCTCATCTCTTTATCTGGATGTCCTTTAAGGTGGCGATACGGGCAGAATGGTGAGATTAAAGGGATAGTCCCCCCCCAAAATGACAATTCACTCACAATCTAACCACCTGCTGTAGAGGTGAAGTGCTTGGAAGAGTCTACAAAAGACTTTTGGAGTGTCAAGGGTAAACAGCGCTGTAGCCAACTGAAGTAAACAGAGGCTACTTCTTTTTCTTTTGTCTTACGGACATCCGGATGACACCACAGGCGCAGTTTACAGGCAATTTATCTGTTCTTTCGTTCACGTTTGAAGAAGTGGTCTCTGTTGACTTCCATTTGGCCACAAAGCTGTTCACCCAATCACGCTCCAAAAGTGTTTTGAGTCCACAAAAGTGTTTTGTGGACTACAACGCTTCACCCACCCCTCCAGCAGCATTGTGGTGACTAGCTAGTTAATGAGTGATTTTTTTTTTTTCTTCATTTTTTGGGTGAACAATTTAAAAACACAATCCGACAGGAACAAGAAGTAGCATCTACAGAAATGTGGAGAACAGATAGGTCCCCTGCTGGCCCCTTGCAGTGTTTCATTAAAGCTGGCAGCGGAGAAAGTGATTTGGCAAGAGCAGCGTTCATTTGCAAGGGCAGCGGGAGGATGAACTGAGAGCACACCTGAAGTAGCGCAACGTGACTCAGCGCTCTCATGAGGCCTAACAGTGTCCGGGGGGCACACACTGTGACCCGAACAAACATCTGGGCCAGGTTGAGACCGCCATGCGTCGTCAGCGCTGCTGTCTCAATACCATGTCATTAACCAGGAGCCCAGATTTCAGCGCTGTTACATCAATAACACCCCACCTCGATTCATGTTCAGCCTTGATCGCTGCATTAACATTAACTCTGTGTTCTGAATCACCTACTAATGCACTGCCTACTACACACTCAGACTCTGCATACTAAACATCCAATACAGTATCTAGCGGGCTGTTTACAAACGTCTCTCACCAGCTTACAGTTATGTCTCTGTCTTATTGCTACTTTATTGTTAAGATTTAACTGCGGTTACATATTAACAGTTTTGGATGGAAAAGTACCATCCACTTTGACTTTCAACATTGTGACATCTCAAGAGATGCAATGCATTGTGCGTCAGTCGAGGATGTCCAATAAGATCTCAGAAATACTTGCTCAAATACTATAGCTATGAGGATTTCTGGTATACACAAAAATTCACACACTATGCAATTGAAACGCACTATATACTCAATTTGATGTCACATTTAATCTTAATAGTATGTTAGCGGGTGGTTCCGAACACAATCTAAATGTCCCCGAGCTGATGTTGGACTGGGCTGGAAGGCTGAATCACACAAACAGGCTGGTCCTGTCTGGGGAAAGATACATCTTTTTTTCTTCTTCTGCTCTTTTTATGCTTTCAATATATTATTTTTCAAATTCTCCGAGAAGTGTTGCTGACATTTTCCATTTATGAAATTGCTTTTTCTGGATGTTTCTACTTGCTTGCGGCCGCCTGTTTTGTTTTCTTTTCTTTCGTAGATGTCGATGTTGTTCCTCTATTCACTCGAGTCTTAAGGCGTTACTGGCTGTTGACAGCTCAGCTAATGGAGGACTTGATGATTTGTAGGTGTGCACCAAGAAGCCCGTAGTTGTCTGGATGTGCAGAACACTGGAATTTAGCATGTTGCCTAGCAACAGTCTGAGCAGGGTCAAGCGTGAGCGGGGTTCCTGTCTCACTCAGAGAGGGAGGGATGGCTCTCCAAGAGGGCGCCTCACCTTTCATTTGTAGCATTAGACAGCGAAGGTGATGGCTGAGCATTTCAGGGAGCAGCGGACTGTTCATGAGCTCTGTGTGGTTTTAAAGACCCCAAGCTGGTAGCAGCAAGGAGTGGGATGTTGTGCATGACATCTAAAATGTGCCTCTGTGGCTCTGCTGCAGTCTTTATTTCACTTCTTAGTCCTATTTGGAACATTACGTTACTCTGAACAAGCTCTGTTTGGTTGGATATACAGTCATCATTTTACAGTTGACCCCTCTTGCTCGTTCTTCGGCACACACTTGTGTTGTTTGTACATATCTTCAAACTGTTTGTTAGAACGCCCCGGAACGAATGTTACTGAAGCAAAACAAAAATGTTTGTGTGAAGTTGCTCATTATAGCTTAAATTATTGACTGACTGCTGTATTTGTTATTGTTATACACTATTTTCATTGTTAAATCTTTATTTAAATAAATATGTCTCAAGTTCATTTCCGTGTCTTTGTGTGTAAAACTCATTAAAGGGGCACTTTCACAACTTGCGGCAACTTTCAGGTGTGAAAAGGCTTGATTGTTCGTAAGAGTCAAACAATGTGAACTGTTGGCTCTCAGCGCGTCCTCGGGTGTCTTTATGGTCTAGTCAAGTCCGAATTTCAGCTTAGGTCTCCCTTCAGTCTGTCAGCACTTTGCCCTTCACGTGTAAAGTTTTAAAAGCCTTATCAAGTCTGTACAAATGGTTATTTTGGTAATCAAATTCAAGGCTCCCGATAGAAAAAAAGACAGATAGCTCTGAAGCACATGTCTGTTTTGTCTTCAAAAAAAAATTTGATGTCCTATTTCCCAGGTCAAGAGCATCACAGTTGACATTCTCACTATGCCCAGACATAGGCAACATATTACTATGTATGTCTGACTGAAAGGCCAACTGGTTTAACCTCGTTGCACTGGCACCGCAATGCACTGTAAAATCAGACAGAACTTCTTTGATGGATTTTGGGCGACCAACACTCAGATGACGATGATGATGGCAGCTGCACAGAATGGTGTAACAAGCCTGTGGAAGTTGTATCACAGCCTAAGAGATCACCCTTACACCACACACACACACACACACACACACACGCACACACACGTCACTCACATTACATTTATGATCTGTATGGAAAACTTGCCACTTTCTATCGTCTCGCTGGTAACTTATATAACTTAGTGTTTCGTCCCATCCGGCTGTTTCAGCATCATGCAGCCAAAGCACACCATCTTGCGTAATATTGCTCAAAGTACATTAAGGTTTGTAGAGTGGCCGTGTCAGTGTGGCCTTGAGTGAAACACTGGACCCTTTGCTGAATGGCACTTTCCACCATCAGCGTTTGAATAGGTGCGTGTCACAACGGCACTGTAAAGCACGTGAGGTACCACCACAGTGAAAAGCAGCTATATAAATACAGCCCATTAATTATGAGCTCCCAATATCAGCCTAGCATTTAGTAGAGGTGGGGCCATTTTACATGGCAGTTAACGAGTGTAACCATTTAGAAATAGATATTCTCTACGGTGGTGCGACCCATTTTCACATACATTCTAAATTTCAATGTACAAAAGTGTACTTAGCAAACATTATTGCTACATCTAGGCTAAGCTGGTTAATTCGGCTCAATTGGATTAATAGCTACATGATGGTTGTGTCTATGAAATAAACCTCAAATAAAGCTACTCACTTAAAATTGACACCATTATAAAATCAGATATGGGTAGTTTGTCAAAAAAAACCCAAAAAAAAGCATTTGGCTACTGCCACTATGGCTCTCTCTTATATAACCGTCCTGTGACGGTCCTCCCTAACCTCCATGACTGTATTTGCTTAGTCTCTCACTTGAAATGTATTGGCTCTTATCAGTACATCCCCGCCATCAGACTCCAGGCATGACATGGATGTGGCGGCTGAATGCTTGTCATTCCTGAACTATCACGCACAGGATACATGGAGACAAACCAACTCCTTATCCTTTACCTTCGAACCATCGAGAGGCAGTTGAGAGGGTATATACCCTGTTTCTCCAGGATCCGATAAATGTCATCTCTTGTCTGCTCAAACATTGATTTTCTTCAGCTGGAAATGGATATTTTGGATAAACCAGTCTGTCTGTGATGCTGCTCTCTCTCTTATTGGTTTCTGCAGTCGCTCTTTCTCCCTCAGACAGATGGATACATGCATACATGCGCACGATATCAAGACTGGTACATTGAAAGTCTCCACAAATCAGATAAACCTCTGACAATGGCATATTGAGCACATCATCTATGGCAGGTTGCTCTAAGGCATGATTATACTTCGAGACCATTGTGGATGTTAAACCAAAGCACCGCCATGGACTGCTGCCGAAGACTGCAATTTTTGGAGGTGGATATGTTGTTTCTTTTTTTATGCTGGTTTTGCTGCAGATCATGAAATTAAAAGCATAACTGGACAAAAATTGGGAATCGCTCTCTTGCCAATCTCAAATGTCACCAAGTTTGCATAATAATTAATAATATTATTCAGTCTGTAGAAAAACTCAAATGAAACATGATCTGCAGTTTTGTAAAGGGGTCATTAGCTCGAATATTCCTTGGTATTAAACAAAAGACTGACATTATCAACAAGAAAACAAATAAGGTTGGTAGCTCAGCTTCAATGTTTGGTTCATTGTTGGGGGGACAGACCAAATAAAAATGTGATCCCAAAAAAAAAATAAACAGGAGACTACACCGCTGATTTATGGATGAACTGTCCAGCATGTCCAGGACAATTTCTAGAAAATCAATGCAGGCTTCAAAATAAATTTGACCAGGCCAGCAACGACACATGTATGGCACTGACACACTGGATGTTAACTAATGAAGTGGCCAGCAGCAAGTGATCGATGCGGTCTTGAAATTTGTGCCCTCCTCCCGCAATGGACTGGTGCCTGCAGCAGACATCAAGATGGGGAACAAGAGGAGGGGCTGATTTAAGGAACAACGCTGCCATCTGAAACCCTCAGAGAGTCGGAGAAAATGGACGCTGCGCCCCGTGGCTCATTACCGCACAAGCACATCATCTATCACGCGCGGCAGCCTGGACACACATAGGAAACGCACGCATGATGCCTTTCTCACACATGCGCTCAATCAGACCTCTCCAGCGCCGTAGCAGCAGCGAGGGAAGCGGAGGGCTGATGAGAGGATGGGTGGTGGGGGTTTGCAACGCTATGCTGCCTGGTTACTGATTAGCTATCTGCAGACTGACAATAGATCACATTCCCTCATATTCCCCGCCAACACATACACACCCTTACACAACAGCGAGCTGTGCCACAGCTGCTCTGGCAACCTCATAACTCCTGTCTCCGGCTGGAAAATAGGGCTGTATGTCATGGGCTCAGCTGGGTGGAGAGTGACAATCTCCAGAGCCCCATATGAGCTTCTGTGGTTCAATCTAGCAGACATGGCCACTATGATGTCTTATATTATTTTCTTATCATATGTCTGTAGGCACTTTTAGCTTTCGCAGTGTATTAAATTTACAAGTATTCATTTCTTGTGAGGATTTTTTTTTTTCGTGTGTCTGAGACCATCTTCCAACCACTAACTCTTAACCCCACTGGAGACGAATCATTGCTGAAAGTATCTGATTGTACAAGACTTACTGGAGTAAAGTTCCTCTTAATCACTCCATCCCTTTCTGTCTGATTTCTTTTGTCCAAAGCTGCTCTGATGTGACAGGTCCATGCAGCATTGCAGCTTTTAGTCTGTGCATGTCTGGTTACGTGTTTCTGGCTCGCACAGACATCACCAGACAGCAGCCCTGAACCCCGAGGACTGGCTCATATTAATATTAATCACATCATACTGTATTGTCGTTTGTAGGCCCTGCGTAATATAATGAAAAACGCGTTAAACAATCAATAAATATGGATGTTTTTTTTTTTTGTTTAAACTAAGCGATACCTTCGCAACATCTATGAATGCTGTTATTCTTTGTCTCATGTGTGTCAGTGTAGTCACATGATCTGTCCATGTCTGTGACTGCTGTATTTGCAGCGAAGGGCATCCATGCATGACGAGGTACATGCAAATTGGTGTACGAATGTGTGTCAGTGTGTGCCATGTATATTAAGCAGTTTATCTTGTCTGCACTGCATATTTCCTGGTCCCCGGGTGCAGCGAGGTGAGCCAGGTTCACACATGCCGGCATTCTGCTCAGGTCTGCTGGAATGATAAGACCCCTTGTGTCCCTGCTAGAGGTAAATGGACTCTCCCCTGATATGAGCCGCATCCGCCATCCACTCACCTTCACCAACACCCCAGCCCCCATCCCCAAACACACACACACACACACACACACACACACACACACGCGCACACGATGCCGATCTGCCAGTCTGTTTTTGACACTTCTAAACTCGCTGTCTTGTGAACAGGAAAAAAAAAAACCCACCTGCACCTCTGGGTAAC
>CAAKHG010028672.1:3906-17965 GCA_901007715.1 Dactylopterus volitans
GAAGCTATTCCATGTGCAAGGCAAAAACAGTTCAAAGCTGTTATAGTAATATACTGCATTTCAGCCTGATCAGTTTGAAAGGATTTACACTGCAAACTACAAGAGGCTGTTAAATGAGAACAGATGCTGCCGCGCATTAACACGTAGCTAATCGTTTAAAACCCAGCCAGAGTGAACATTTAGATGATGTCAATCTATTAAAACTGTGACAAAACTGCAAAATCCTGTGATTGCTAATCACTGTAACGGTCTTATAAAGAAGCCACCAGTGAGTAAACATGAATTTTAATTTACACCACCTGGTTAATTCATAATTTATCCATAAATTCATGACACACTTCATGGGGATTCAGACTAGCGAAGCTTTTCAAATGAGACTTTGACGAAATGTATGTCTCCATGCTGACTGACTGTCAATACTGAGGATCACATGATTCAACACCAGCGTGCACCTCCTCTGCATGTGTATGTCAGTGTGTATTTGTGCTTGCATGGCAGTGTGTGCATGTATCCATGCTTACATAAAAGGTTGCCTGCTTGCCTGTCGACATTCATTTAGATGTGCTTGTGCGTGCGCGCGCGTGTGTGTGTGTGTGTGTGGTGTGTGTGTGTGTGTTTCACTGCTGCAACTGCTGACAGATGAATTTGATTCTGCGGTCTCCGCCACAGAAAACACTGGACCGCAGCCGCTGCTTTGTTTACCTCTTCTTCTTTCTATTTTTATTTATTTATCTATTTTAACTTATGCTCACAAATAGGATGCTGCAAAATTAAACCGGATTTCAAAAAAATAATTCTTTTTTTTTGTTTCTCTCTTTAACAAGGTTCATTGAATTCTGCCCTGGCAGAGCTAGAAGTCACCTCGTGGCTGTGAAAGAGTGCGTCTATCTGATGCTTCACGTGTTTGAACCCATCCCAGCTCCGGGGGGTTTGGTAGCGTGGGTGTGTGGGTGTGCGTGTGTGTGTGTGTGTGCGTGTGTGTGTGTGTGTGTATGTTTGTTTGTGTTAGTGCGAGTGTGTAGCGGGGAGGGAAAGCACCGTCTCGCCCCGGCCGCTCTATATAAAGGGATGTCAGGCAGAAGTGCAGCAACAGACGTGCGCAGCTTCTCCTCCGGCGTCACTCGGGCTGATCGGGCTCCTCGGCAGCGATGACTTTACTGCTCGCGGTTGTGGCGGCGGCGGCGCTCTGCTCGCTGAGGGTCCACGCTCAAGTCGCGCCACAGCCGGACTTCCGCCCGCAGGGGGTAAGACACAAGACTGGGGTGACTCTTTCTTTTTTTTGTTTTTTTCTGGTCAAATATAGCGTCGTCGGTGCACATTTTGGTGCACGTTAGAGGTGTGTTTAGCACTGAAAAGCTCCCCAACAGCAAATAAAAAAATAAAATAAAGTGAGATATTAACCTTAATGAACCTCTTTTCCCAGACCTCTGCTAACAATTCCAAGAATTTGCTGCACTGATCTCTCATCTGCTGAGCTACCATAAAAAAAAAGTTAATCCATTACTCCTTTTTAATCAGTTTAATTCTTCAACATTCTAAATGCATTTTTCATTAGCTTCATTTGAATTCTCAACTATTTATTCTCTCTTTTTTTATTCGCCTTTTGTCTTTTGAATGCTCTTTTATCATCTTAATATCTTGTTTCATTTCCTTGACTCAGTGTATTTCTTTGACTTCGTAAAGCACATTTTGAGCTGCCTTGAGTGTGAGAGGTGCCCGACAAATAAACCTGCCTTACTGAGTTATTAATGAAAACCAAACTCTCTTTCACCCCTGTAATGTGCTGGAAAGCTGCCAACATCTTTAGCGTCGAGGGGCAAAATTTGCTGATTTAACTCAGCCCAAAATACTCATAAAAAACAAAACAAAGAAGCAACCCATATTGTTGCTCACCTCATAGCTAAATTAGTATGTATTCATATCCATGTAAACAGTTTTAAATGTTTTTTTTTTTTGGCCCCATAGACATTTGATCTGAAAATATTTTTTTAGATTAAAAAACAAAAAACAAAACTGTTTAATTCACTCATTATATGAGTGAGTGGAGACAATTGGTAAGTACATTATCTAAGTCTAATTAACTAATATTTGAGCGCACCTATCCCAAAAATTCCTATTTTTTTTGTAACGAAACAATTTTAACAATGTGGTGTTAAGGTAACTCGATATCAGGTTTATATGCAGGGTGCCAGTGTCAACACCGTGCTGCTTCATTTCTCTCTGCGCGCGTGTCCCCAGATGGCGGGTAAGTGGTACCTGATTGGCTTCGCCACCAACGCCCAGTGGTTCGTCAACCACAGGGCCAGCATGAAGATGGGCACGGCCATGTTCACCCCAACGGCCGACGGGGACCTGGACATGTCCTACTCCAGCCTCAAGTGAGCGCGATGGGGTGGGAAGGTGGGGCGCTTCTGGAACGGCGGGGTTCGCTAATCATGATTCGGCTTTTTTTTTTTTTCCCCCCCCTGCAGGTCCGATGGCTCGTGCTGGAGGCTCAACAACCTGGCCAAGAAGGCCGACGTGCCTGGAAAGTTCTCGTACACGAGCGAAAGTGAGTGCACACACACAGACACATACGCGCATATTAGCTCATATTTTGATATTATTTTGGATTATTATTAGATGTTTGACTTTTTGGGTTGTTTTTTAAGCCTTCTGCCAGAAGAGTGGCGCATTTGAGTGTTACATGTCGGCGAAGCTCAGGCACTCAGACGCTGACGAAGCTAAAAATGTTCCGGTTGTAGATTTAACGGGGTGGAAACTTAACAGATGACCAGCCAAACATCACTTTTGGAATTACGGGAGACTGACGGGACAGACTGAGGGAAGTCTAACGTGGTGGAGGAGGCCCAGTTTTGTTTTTGTTTTTCAGATAAAAAAAAGTTGACTTTCAAAACTGTCATTAATACTTGTAAATATTCAAAAACATAAACATTCCACATAGCATACCTTACTAGGCTGGAACTTTGAGAGTGTGTCAGGCAGGATAACACTTGAAGAGGAAGGGAAGCAGGAAGTATTCCCGCCTAAATATTTCTTGTCCCTTCCTGAAACTGGTCTCAGTGGCATTTTTTTTCCCGGAAGTTTATCTGGAAGAAATTTAGCCGATTCTGTGACATAATTAAATCGCTTTTTGAAGTAGCTCTTTTAGAGCTTAATTTGTTTGCACTGAAGAAGAAATGAAATTGAATGTATTCATTCTCCGTTTTCTGCGAAACTGATAAGGAGGATAAGTATATAATTGAAGGTAGTTCTTATGAATATATAATTCATTTTAGAGAAAATGAGTAGGGAGAAATAATTCACTGTCTTGCATGAGCAATGGCTAAAACGCACGCCATAAAAAATGGACAAGTATCACGTTATAACATGAATATATTGTTCTCCACCTTTACATTAAAACACAAGTTTCGCATTCTAAGATCATAATTTACTGTTATAATAGAAGTTTCACCTTATTTTTTTCCCTGGTCCCCCGTGTACACGTTATATATAATTGTACATATATTTCTGGCGTGGCAACAACGCGCCTCCGTCAAAAATCAACGTAAAGAGGACGCGTGCAACTTTCACAACTGCGGCATCCACGTCGTTGCGCTTTAAGCTTCTTCCCTCCCCCCCGTCAGCCTGGAACAATCAGAACGAGATGCTGATGGTCGACGTGAAGTACGACGAGTACGCGCTGACCCACACCATCAAGACCAGCGGCGGCCCTCCCACCATCGTCAACAAAATATACGGTAAAAAAAAACAAAAAAGGACTCGGTCACCCACGATCCCGCGCGGCTCAGTGATTCCGTACCGAAAGGGCGCGCGCTAACGCGAGCACGACCTCACGTGGTGTCCTCAGGCCGCAGCGCGGACTTGAGCCCTGACCTGCTGGAGAAGTTCAGGCAGTTCTCCCTGGAGACCGGCGTCCTACCAGAAAACATTGCTTTCCTGCCCAAAAATGGTACTTTTTAAACATCTATGTAAAAAAGGTTCCAGCCTGAGAACGCCAGACGTTTTTATTCACCGATTGTCCCCCCCCCCTCTCGTCTCTAGCCGAGTGCCCAGCCGTCTAGCTGCCTGAGACGGGAGCGCCTGGAGACCATCGACCTTCACGATTTGGCGTCGAGCCGAGGGTCACGACCGCCAAACCGAGCCAGCGGAACGCCGCCTTTCTCACAGCTTACTCGCCGATCTCTCGCAAGTGAGAGGCAACGCTTGCGCCCGCCTCCCGACGCGCGGGCCGCCCCCACGGACCCGCCGTCGCAATCCGAGTGCCGGCTTTGATAACGCGGGCGAATAAAAGACAGCGCTAAAATACCTTGCTTTTATTATCTTTTTTTTAACAAATACGCTGAAGTACATCCATGACAACACGGTTTAGATTTCATTTTTATCAAGTGTTTACATCTACACGCTTTGTACAGATTTGTATACAAAACAATAATTTACGTCCCATAGAAGTCTAGTTACACTTAACTATACAACCACTTGTAAATGAAATAAATATAAAAACAGAGATAATCACAGGTGGAAAAAAAACAAACAAAAAAAAACAAACAAAAAACAAAAACGGTAAAAAGCCACTGTTTAAGTACACCGCCAGCACCGGTCTTCTGAAGTTGCATCTAAAAAGATATACGTTTTCCCTTTCTACTGGCAAAAGTACATCTGTGTTGGTGAAAACAGAGTTCAGTCCATAGCTTTATAACAGCAGCACCAGATATAATGCAATGATTTTGATTTAGGCCGGACAGTTGTATCGGGGAACTACTACTTCTTTTTTTTTATTGTTTTTTTCTCTTTTTTTTTTAAGCGCAGCCTAATTTTGGTATCATACCGATACTTTGTAATTATACTTTGTGATTAAAAAGCTATTCCAATTCATGTGAAAAAGAAAGTGTTCGTAGATCTGTACGAACTGCTTATCCATAAACATTGTTGAAAAACACCCCCCCCCCTCCCCTCCGCCCACCCTCCCGACAAAAATCCGCCCGATTCAAATTTGTGGGATTTCATGTTAAAGTAGCAATAGCGAGTTAAATACTGTCAGTTGGGGCTTCATTTCAACTGCGTTCAGCTCTTGTTCTGAACAGCTTACAGTACACTTATGGATGTGGGACAGAAATATTAGACAGGTGATCATTAAGTGATGAGTTGGGGGGTTATGGAAGCCCACATGTGTGTGTGGGCTTCGTTTCACAGCCGTGACGTCCTCTATCCCACTGTGTGTTCCGTGTCATTTCTCTGATGGTTCAAGCGTGTGTACAAAGATCAGAATGATTGCTTCACCCCCCCCCCACCGGGTGCCAGTCGTGTGTTTTTTGTTAATCCAACGAAAAAGCATGTTAGAATGGACAAGTCTGAGCACCAGGAAGCACAACAGATGCTCTCACTCACACACACACACACACACACTCACACACACACAATCAGTCCCTCGCTCTCTCTCCCTCTCTCACACACACACACACGACTTGATTACTGCATTCATCATGACCTTTACCGAGTTGGCAAGTGCTACGGGAAAACAGGTTGCTAATCCATACTGCTGTCTTTAGTACGCTTTAACAAAATGACACTAACATTTTGCAAATTACACGTAAGTTTTGAGACAAATAATTAGGACCATTGTGATTGCTCCCTGCAAAAAATTAAAAATGTGTTATCTACAAAGAGACATTAGCACAATCTGCCATGCACACTGTCACCAGCAAGGGACATGCAGTTAAAAGTGCAAGTCTACTGAGAGTTCTGCCGCCAGCTCTGGCAGAGCGGTAACGTTATGTACATGTGTATACACTTCTGAACAAACATTAGGCTGAGGATCAAAAAAGAGCAACACAATAGAACAGACTAAGTGTGGCGCACGCGCGCGCGCGGGCGCGGCGTTATTTAAATGTGAATGGGTGCAGTGCTGCGGGTGCAGTGATTGGGGTGTGATGGTTGCTGCGACATTGTTCGTCGTCTGTGGCACAGTCATCTTACTCAGTCAAAGTCACTCCGCCTGGACCACGTCCTTGTGGTGGCGCATGATATGCTGGTTCTTCTCCGAGGGTCGCCGGAAGCCTTTCGAGCAGATCTCGCAGCGGTGCGGGTAGTCTTTTGTGTGGATGGAGATCACGTGCCGCTTGAAACCGGAAGCGTCCCCAGTGCTGTAGTCGCAGTACTGGCACTGGTAGATTCGCCGCTCCTTCTGTCCTTTGCCGATGACCACCGTCACGCTGCTGGCTAAGCTGGCCGCGCTGACGCGGGCGGGCGGGCCAGAGCCGGCGCCACCGCCACCGCCGCCGCCGCCACCGCCGGAGCCGCTGGGTGCCGACTTTTTCGACGCGGCGGCGGCGGGGGCGTGCGTCTCTGTCCTCTTGGCCTCGCTCTTTTCGTTAGAGGCCTGCTGCTCCTTAGTGTGGACAGACAAGATATGGCGACTGAGAACGAATGGGTCTGCAATTTTGAAGTTGCAGTGCCGGCACTGGTGGAGCTTCTTGGTGCGGTGAGATACTGAGTGCTTCTTGAGTTCGGACGGCCGGTGGAAGCCTTTGCCGCAAACCGCGCATTTGTGGGGGTAGTCCTTGGTGTGAACAGATATGATATGGCGTTTCAGGTCACTGGAGTTGGAACTTTTGTGATCGCAATGGGCACAATGGTGGGTCTTATTCTCCTCGTGTGTCAGTCCGTGCTGCATTAGCTCCTCCTCCTCCGCGAAGGTCTGGAAACAGCGCTCGCATTTGTATGGCATCTCCTTGCTATGCTTGGTTTTGATGTGGGTCTTGAGGTTGGACGAGTCGGCCGACTTGTAGTCGCAATACAGACAGGAGTAAGGCTTCTCGCCCGTGTGCGTGCGCATGTGTTTCTTCAACTCCGACGGGTGTCGGAAACCTTTGCCGCATTCCACGCAGATGTGGGGGAAGCTTTTACTGTGAACGGCTAACAAATGGCGATTGAGCAGCCCCTGCTCAGCAGTTTCATAGTCACAGAACTTGCATTTATGCATCTTGGTGGGAGGTGGCGGCGGCTGGCTCTTGGGTTCTCGGTGATGGTGCTGTAGTCTGTGGGAGAACAGCGCCGCCTGCTGGTGGAACTCCTTGCCGCACATCTCGCACTCGAAGGGGGCCTTGCTGCTCAGGGCGTGCACCTCCATGTGGTTGTGGAGGCTGGCCTTCTTGTTGGTGGTGAAGTCGCAGTCGGTGCACTGGTACTTTTTCCGCGTCAAGACATCCTGGTGGTGGTTCTTGGTGTGGCGTTTCAGGAAGCCCCGGGATTTGAACTTCTTCCCACAGAGCATGCAGGGGTACACTGTCAGAGGCTGACCGTATGGCCCGATGATGATGGCTGTAGAGGAGACGTGACAAGAGGGAGACTGATATTACAACATGTTCATAATCGCGTTTAGCAAATAAACATACCTGATCAAAGCCTGCAGTTAAAACATGATATATATTTTTTTGCATTTAACCATTTATATTAATTAAAATCCTAGTGAAGCAGATTAATAAATGACCGCACATCATTCATGTCAATGTAAGTAGGAACCAACGCCCTGACGGTATAATTTGCCTTGTCGTCCCTTTTCCTTCCTCACTCTTTCATTAGGTGACCGACATCTTGTTGATGGCAAACACAGTTACAGTATTCAATGTATATTAATCAAAAATATTTAACGGCCCAAAGCTACTGCCGCTGCCTGAGAGGGAGGCACGCCGAGCTGCTGGCAGGCCTGAGTATGACAGAAGCTACAGCAGGGGAATGGGGGATGGAGACGGGCGAGGACTCTGCGGCGCTGAAAACGCTTATGGTGCAACGAGTGGTGCGATGCTTGAACTCAGGGCGGTCGGTCAAAAAGGAAGATTTCCTTTAACACATCAGCATACTACAATGCAAGGACTCTTGGCATGCGTGTAGACTTGCTATTTGATTGTCTCAACAGCTGCTCCTCTGATCTACTTCATACTTGGCGGGTATATTAATTAAGGCCTGAATGAGTGTGTTGCTCAGCTTGAGGCATTTTGGACCACAGTATTGTAGCGGAAAAGGTAAAAGGTGCCGTCTTCTCTCCGGCCCAGTTCACCCAAACTGTCAAAATACGAGTATACTCATGGTGCGTTTCAGGTGCGGCTGATGCGATTCCATACTGCTTCCAACTTAAAGCTGCTGTTTTGGCATCTTCTAGCTCGTTTTGTTGTACATCAACAAATATACGCCGTGCAAACTCTAAACGTCATAGTCGAGCTCAACCGATGTTCTTCTGAAGTTTAACAAATCATGGGAACATATAGTATACTACATGAGTGATCCCGCAGGCCACCACAGTTTCTCCTAAGTGAGGGCTGAGGTCTGGGATTCACCGCTACGTCAGCATGTTACACACCACGTTACATGTTGTTACTTTAATCCTAAATGACTAAAATAGCCTCCTTTGTGGTGTGACGACAAAATGAAGATTAATCACTTATGTTGGGACGGAGACAGAACACATCATTAACCTTACGTCCGCGTTACCTGTTTGGACTTGTCTTGGCTCGGACCGCCGCTTGCTCTTGTTGCGCTGTCTGTTGAGCTCGTCCACCCCGTCCGATTCGTCGATGTGCAGCAGTGCACTCGCGGCGCCGTTTCGGTTTTCGCAGCCCTCGCCATCGTCTGCACCTGCGGGGGAGAAGGGACAGAGGGCCTTTAGCACCAAAACAAACACAGCTACCGCCCGTTAAGCTTAAAGCAGAGACACTCAACAGATGTGGCTGATGCAAAGACTTCCACTGTTGTTTTTAAAAGAGCAATTTAATAGACAGTGGTGCTGACCATAAGCAGCTGCCCAGGCCACAGGCATGAAGTCCTTGCTTAGAGACACGCTGTCATACGAGCGTTCGTGAGTTACTGGCTCTTCACCTCCTACCACCACCTCCATATAAACCTCATCAGTCACCTTGGACCCACCTGTAGATGAGCCCAACATGTACAAAACCAAAAAACTAGTGACGTTTACGTTCGTGACAGTCATCCCCGCTCCTTAGATTTCAAGAGACTCACCGTGGTTTCCCTGATTGTGATGCGTATCCCCGACAGACATGTAAACCATCTTCTCCCGGAGCGTTTGGCCTGCGGACTCTGTTAGCGCCACGCTCTCAGTGTCTCCATCGCTGATGTCGACAGATTCTCCTGAAATACAGATGCGTATTCTAAATCAATACACTTTTTTGGCAAATCCACCCAATCCTGTGAGTCATCGGTGCTTCAGCTCCGTTATGACCCTTCATTTTGTCAAAAGCATAAGATCAAATAAGCGCTGCTCACCCATGTCATCTTCACCAGAGTCAGCCTTGAAGATGTACACCTTTATCACCTCCTGTCCATCCTCATCCTTCTCCACTTCCTGGTCCTCCACAGCTCCCTCTACAGTTACCTCCGTCCCATCCTCAGACACCATTTTACCAGCTTCATCCACTAATGAGCGCAAAAAAAACAAAACAAAAAACATCAAATTAATTTACGACTGCCTAAACATATCACTTGTGCTGATACTGCCATTTTATATGTTCATATCATTGCTTTACACCTGACCGTTACTCATGTAAAGTTGAAACTGGTCTTCCGTACATATAATTTCAAGGAAATGAAAACCAGACATGCCAACATTAATATTCTAATTATATAGCTGAATACCAGATGTTTGTAATTCGCCAATTGTTAAGATCGAAAAAAAATAAATGATTGGGTGACAAAACGGTCGCCAGAATCAGGTTGGCTTATCTAAAACCAACAAAATTCAGCATGTTCTCGGACCAGTGATGTAAAAGCTCAACATCAGACTATAGATGAAAAATCTGCATCTGATGCATTTATATACTGCAACAATATAAATATCTGAGCTCCTTAATAAATCAAGACTTGAACCAAACAGTTGCACATGGAAAAATGAACACTCAAAACAAAAAACATTGCACTAAACAGATTTTAAATTCACTTTATTCTAGTTTAGATTATTTATATTTTTTAAATAACTATTCATTGATCTTTTAAATTCTCAGGGTAAAGCACTGCATCCATTATCTATATATGCACGTGTGGTTTTCAGAGGACAAATTTATCCACAGACACATTTGTCAGCAGAGTGGTTAACTTACGTGATATCATTAGATAATCTCCACAACCATCTTGATCATCATCCTGCTGCTCTGGGTCCAGCCCATCTTCAGGTATATCGCCCATGGCTACACCTTCCTCCTCACCCTCCAGGGCCATCACACAGGTTTCTACAGTGACATCTTCATCTTCATCGCAGTGCACATACTCAGAAACCACATCCTCAACAGCATCCTGGATGACTAGGTCATCTGGGGCGAACCTGTGAACCGCCATACCTTCCCCCTCGCCCTCTGACACCAACACAGTCTCTTGAAGCTCCACAACAAACTCCTGCCCGCTGGCACCTCCCTCATCTAAAAGAAGCGAGATTATCCAGTTAAACAGATAACCATGGAGAGCAAAGTCGTCTGTCCGTATGTTTTGAAATGGCGTGTTCGACTTCATGCAGTCACAATAACTTGCCTTCCCAACCTTTCATCTCACTATGAACAGCATTTCACTTTGTCATTCAAAAATGTTACGTTATTTGGCTCAACAAACAATCCTGCTTCTTTAAATATCCAATTAGTGATCTATGGTGACTTATGGCGAGTCTCACATATCAAATCAAAAATACTCTCTGCTGTAAATGTGGACAAATGTTGATGAAGCATGGCTAATTACCCGATCCGTGTAATATTATTTTGGGCTCGTCAGAATGTATTGCCAGCCTGGTGACATCCTCATCCATTGTCCTCGCACTGCATTTGTCAATGGCGAGCTGAAAACAAATGAAAAGACAGTTTAGATCTTGGGTTACCCAAATTATCACAAACAAAGCTGAAGTAAAGAACCATGCCAGCCACTATTATGAACTACGACCTGTAAAGATACATTACTAAGTATGATGATTTTTTTTTCCAATAATAACCCAAATTACATCACATGTTTAGTGTTCAGCCCACACGTTTTTTTTTTTTATTTCAGTATGAAGACTACATGGCAGACTGGACCGATGTACTGCGGGCAACGAAAGTCTCACATGGCGCATAAAGTGCAAGAGTTGTGATTACAGACAACTGTCTCACAAAGGCGCGCTGCCCTGTGCCGTATGTGCACTCTCCGGGTGCCAACAGTGACAGTCACACATCTTGATAGCTAAATTCATGGGCGTGTTCATGGTCATTAAGGTGGTGTCAGAATATCTGGATTTTCTAAACAGAACACTACTTGATGCAGAACACCAAACATGAACCAAATATGACATGTTTATCTTCATAAAATCAATTAGCCCCCGCAAGTGAGCCAAAGAGAGCCATGGTGAGCTTGTTATGCCTCTCCTGAGGAAAAGCATGGTGTATGTGTGTGTTGTCAGTTTGACAGTGCAATATGATTCACATGATAAAAGACCACTGATCTTGTGCATCACATCAAGCGGGTTGAAGCCTGGCCATGGCTGTCAGGGATAACGCATATCCAACAGCACAGCCCCGCTGGCATGTCATTCTGCAGGAAATGCTGTGTGTATTGATTTCTGTGGGCTATACAATGTCATGAAATGCAGCTGGGTGTTAAACCTTAATTGTAATGTGTCCTATTCCATGATGGCACCTTATACTGAAAGATGTAATGCACCAAAGGCTGCAACCTAGTGCTTAGCTGATAATTATTGCTCTGTTATTCTTTAGCACAACCATAAAAGCTTTTCAAACAACACCTTGCTCTCATAAGACCAAGGTTCATGCAGACTTTTAAGATTCGCCCATGTTCAATGCAACTTATGACATTCTAAGACTCTTTAAAGCTTCATCATCCCGTCTAAATTGTTGTTAAAATCTATATACAGCAGAAAAAATAAACAACATGGGGTCTTTGTTAGCATTAAAATCACTATTGGTTCACACAAAGGATTGAATAGATGAAACACAAGATTAAGGGAAGAATCAAGCATTTTTTTCCAGAACTAAATGAAGCAGTTTCCCAAATTTCAAAACTCTTTATGAATAAAAGTAAAAATATCTAGATATATTGACGCCCGGGCCTGCCTTTAGTTTGTGTCTCTGGCAAATGACATGAGGCTAAATGACCAATTGGCATAATTGCCGTGACTGCATCACTACTTGAGCCACCAAAGCGAGACAAAGATTTCACAGAAACAATCCTTACTGCCAAAATCGCGCCACCTTTATTTTGGGGGATGATCGTGGCCAAAATATGTACAACAAATTTCTCTCTCTCACTCACACACACACACTCACAGACACACACACACAGAGGAGGATGCAGAGATGTAAACAGTGATGTGGACGATGCGGCCGCGGGGTGCTATTTAATTTCCACTGCATGTACCATCCCCCACCTCCAGGTGGAAAACGGCGGCGACGGTGTGCGCCGCGATGTGTCGCGCAGCACAGTGCGTCAATGTGCGGGAAGATGCCGCCGACACAATAAGCCGACTGTCAGTCCCATTCGGACGACCCCGGGCGAGCCGCTCACGCAGGGGGCTAAAACCGGGTGTCAAACCGAACGGTAACGGGCAGTAACGTCTTTAAAAAAAAAACAACAAAAAAAAACTGACCGCCGGGATAGCACAGATTTCACACGCTTTTACGTCCCGAAATGTGGCAGCCAGATGCACACGCCGTGATAAAATAGCTGACTGCATACACACACACACCACACACGCACACACAGTATAACAACACAATAGCCGAATAATATATACAGCGCTTCTGCGGTTATGTAGCAACCAGCTAGCGGGAGGGGGGCTAAACGCACTCACACCTTCCCCACAACCGATTCTCGTTGCACTTGCGTCCGCCATTTTGTTAGCTTAATATCCAAACGAATGCTAATTTTAAACGCTCCCCTAAAAACACCCTTCGCCGGCGACAAAATGTGAATTGCGCCAACGCTGGGGACGACACCGAATATCGGCTGATATAAGCAATTAAATATAAACTCTGGGCCACGACGGCTGGCGAAGAAGCCCACCCCCACCCCCCTCCACCCGTCCTAGCTTGATAGCTAGCCGGATAGGCCTAAATGATCAATTGTGGCCTCGCTTTGGGCCCGGGCCCGACAAGAAAAGGCCATACCCCCTTTGCGGCCTCTCGGCGAGAATAAAGAAATAAATTAAACTACCGCATGCATGCAAAAACAAAGGCACAAAGACGCGCGAGTGCGCACACAGCTCTGCAAACGCGCGCCTTCCGAGCGAAAAAGCGAGCCGCGTACCAGATTTATGCTGCAGGTATGGCCTCCGTCCGCTGCTCGGCTTCCCAGGCCGCCTGGTTCCCCCAGACTCGGGCAGGATTCAGTCGGGAATTTTGTGTTATTTGGGCGGGCCGGAGAGGAGCGGAGAAGGAGGGGTTATGGGCTGTTTCTGGAGCTCCGCTGAAAGCAAAGCAGGACGTCTGGAGCCAGATCTTGTCATGCTACAGCCCCCCGCTCCTCCGAGCTCCGAGGCCGCCGTCAGCACGACACGTCACAGCCCGAAAGCGGCAGGAAAATGCGGAAGGGTTGCGGTGGAAATCACACCGGCAAGTACCAAACAGGCCATAATCTGGAGACCTTCCCTGCCCGAGCGGGGCTGTGTCCAAACGGGATGTGTTGTTAATTTAGGTGGGTTAATGGTGGGCGCGTTTGTTTTCTGTCCGCGCCCCGGAGAGTCCTGCAGAAGCGACGGCGTCGTCAGCAGGCGATGAGCTGAACGCAATAATATTATTAATAATAATAATTATAATTAAAAAAAAAAAAAAAAAAAGCCAGTTAAACTATGACCCCAGATGGAGGGAATGACAGCCCTGACTGGTTTCCAATGCAAGGACGCGCTTATCAGTCACAGCCCGGGAAGTCTTTTGAGGCTGCTTACGGGCAATAAAGAAGTGTTTTGAGTTTAATTTAAAAAGAAAAAAAAATTTAGAAATTAAAAAACAAAAACAAAAAAAAAACAACCCTCCTGGCAGTGGTAGGAGAGACAACTCCAGCTTTGCCCATCTGCTGTGTAAAG